>WYDI02025854.1:0-115571 GCA_009867235.2 Psittacus erithacus | reverse complement strand
TGCCCAACCTGTAGCTGTGCCTGGGATTGCTCCGACCCAGGTGTAAGACCTTGCACTTGGCATGGTTAAACTTCATAAGGTTGGCATCAGCCCACCTCACAAGCGTGTCAAGGTCCCCCTGGATGGCATTCCTTCCCTCCAGCATATCAACCGAACCACACAGCTTGGTGTCATTGGCAAACTTGCTGAGGGCGCACTCAATCCCATTGTCTGTGTCACTGACAAAGATGTTGAACAAGACCAGTCCCAACACCGATCCCTGAGGGACACCACTCTTTACGGGTCTCCAGCTGGACACCGAGCCATTGACCACAACTCTTTGCTTGTGGCCAGCCAGCCAGTTCTTTATCCACCGAGGGGTCCGCCTATCAAATTGATGTCTCTCCAATTTAAAGACAACGATGTCGTGTGGGACAGCGTCAAACGCTTAACTTGGGGTGCTACCGGCTGTAGATGCCCCAGGTTTCTGAGAAGATGCTGCAAACTGTGGCATAACTGTGTCTGTTTTTCCCTGATATTGGGGTTACATGCTAGGATACAAGTAAGTGGTGGGAAAGCCAAGGGGAAAAGATAGCTATTCCCCTGGGGCTCTAGTGGGAGGAATAAGGATGTTGGGGTTCCTGGGGTAGCCATGGAAAAAAAAACCTGAAAAGCCTTATCACCCATTTATTCTGCATTTTCCACTCTGTGGGTCCTACTCCACTCTTCCCTCACCCTCCCCCAGCTCGCCTAGTAATTCAGGAAGAAGAGGCCAAGGAGAGTAATATCATGCTGGAGATAGGACTGGAAGGGCAGTAATTTAGAATCAGAGGCTTATAGTATTATTGCCTGCAAAGCCATTCATGGGAAATGATTCCCCTCATCCCCATTCCCCCCCCCTTCCCATCCCGCTCTCCTTGCTCTGCAATAACAATAACAGAAATGCCTTCAGGAGGCTTTTCTACTCAAAATGCAGGCAAAGGAGCGCTTTTCTCCACCACCCCTCTTCTTTCCCTCTTCTGCACTCACTTGTCCCCCCTGCCTCCAAGCCTAACCGCAGCTCCCTCCCTTCTCCCTCCTCCCCAACACAGGATAAAAAAATAAAAATAATAATAGGGGTAATAAGAGAGGAGGTAATGGAACGTTCTCCAACTGGGCACATGTCAGAAGCCATTATATGTGGTGCAGATTTGCATAATTCAAGAAGCATCAAATTAAATTTGCATAATTCCTTTGATTACACTTGTTATTAAATGTAAGTGACATTGATTTACAAAATGGCCCAATATAAGGTTAATAGCAAATGTCACCTTCCAGCAGGGTGAATAGGGTGCATGTATGGTGGTGGTGGTGATGGAGGAGGGGGAGAGGGGAGCCTGGGGAGGAAGATGAGCAGACAATTGATTTCTGCTCCTCTCTCTTCCTTAAAGGGCTCAGGTCTCCTTTGCAGAGGAGCCTTTGGCTCTCCAAGGGCTGCGTTTGGCTTTCACGTGGATGCAGTGTCATTAGGAGCGCCTGCCAAGTGGTGTTGGTGCCATGACTCTGCTACCTCCTGCTCCACACCAAGGCACAGTGCTGCTGTCGAGCCAGCTCCCGAGGGAAGCCAGGCAGGGTGGAAGGAGAAGGGAAGGCCAAAAAGCTGCTCTTCCAGGCCCAGGCATGCTCGGTGAGCAGGAAATGCAACTTGGAAGGCAAGAAAGCTCTCACTGAGGCAAGTTGTTTAAAATGATGTGTGAGCTGGACCCACTGTCAGGACACCCCATAGATCTGCCAGGGAAGCACTGTGAGGGAGTGAGAGTGATGCTAGGAGCAGTGCCTGAAATGACAGGCTCTGATGGCTGAGGTTACATGGTAAAGACACATCTGTGTTTATGGCAAGACCCATTAGGTACTTATAGAAGACTTGCATCCACAAATGAAAGATTCTGTGAAGGACATACAGAGCCAGTGGTGATACAGGCCCATCACCATTGTCCCTTTCCTTAGCCTGGTATGACAGGACCTGGGATCAAATACTACTGGGTACCCTGGGGGCTGTGACAGGAGTATTAAGTCGATTTTGCTGACAGGGACATCAGACCATACTGAGCACTCGCCTTGTGAGTAGATCCCATCTCTGAATATCTTCTTGCCTCTCTTCATTTTGTATTTTTCTCCCAATAGGGAAAGTGCTTTCATGCAGGGAAACTGACTGGTAAATTGTGGAGGCACCCCAAGACTATAGTGATAAAATCACTACAGTCAAAGTTATACATGTAGCAGAGCTGGGTGAATAGCAGACTTTCTAGTTGGAGGCAGTTTCAAAGGCACATACATATGGCCATAATCTGGTTTTGGTTCTGCTGAAACTGTTTTTGCAAATCAAGAGGCTGGCTGGAGAATGAGGGGAAACCCACAACATCCCTTTTGACTAAATGTCTTGTTCAAGGTGAAAAAGGATGCTTCTTTTGGTGACTGAGCTCTGTGAGCAGTGTCTATCAGCATCCAAATAGAATTAGAATTACGTATCACTCTGAACCAGGCAAAGGAAGGGTTTTCTTTTTTCAGAATGTCTCAAAAGAAGAGGCACCCAGTTTTCTGGAATATTTTTTCTAGGATTTTTTTTTTTTGTTACTTTGAGCAATACCAGCTGCTGTAAATGTTCCAGGCAGTTGAGATGTGAAGTTTCCTAAGAAAAAAGTGTCCCGAGGAGAAATATCTCTCAGTTGATGTCCATTTCTCCGTGAAAGAGGTGAAGACTAGCATCAGGTAGGGAAAACGCCCAATTCCAAGCCCAGTAACACAAGTAGGCTTGGCCATCTGCAAGGGGAGCTGTGATGATAAAGCTAACATTAGTGACGGAGGCTTCAGAGCAGCTACTGAATCTGCTGGTATTAGAGCTTTGGCAACCACAGAGAAGCATTGTTTTTATACAGTAAAAAGGGTAACAATGACAAGATGTTGGAGCACATGGCTTATAAAGGAATCCCACACTTATAATAGCAGATGCTGGGGATTTTATGAACATTCTGGGATATATACTGATGATAGGCAGTATTTGCAGCAGGAAGGGTACAGTGATTGATTTGTAATTCCAGGTAGTGGCTTTTCAGCCATTTGCTGCTGATTGTCATGCTCTGCTAATCAGCCCTCTGAAGTTCTAGAAGTCCATGCCCAAGATGAAATCCGTGCACCTATCTTTCAGATCCTAATATGAAAGCCAGGCCTAATAATCTAGATGATCATTTAGTGAAGGAGAGGTGGAATCTATTTTAGAGGCCTTTGGGCAGTCTAAAAGGAAGTTGCTGTATGAACACTTCTAATGCTCTACTCATTGCCCTACACCCATCAAAGAACGTTGCCTTGCTACGTCCCAGGCATCCAATGCTTACTTCGCAGCAAAATTTACTATGACCCCAGATTCTCAAAGGTGCCCAGCAATTTGTGGTGCCCAACTTCAGATAGTTGAAGATAATATCTTTTTGAGGTTAAGCACATTGTTAGTGGCTAATGGCTCAGGTCTAGGTCCCATTCCTGCTGTGAAAACGAGTAAAGATGAAGTGTCTGTATTCGGGGGACAGACATGGAAAAATGGGTGGAATACGCAGGTCCTCTTTGCATACTCTGGATTCCCTGGGAGCATGCAGGAGGTGTCTTTGTGCAATGCCAAAGGACTGCTCTTTGAATATTTGTGTCTTTTGAGCAGGTGTTGTGCTTCCCTCTGCAAAGCAGCATTCCCCTGCGATCTGATGACAGGCCCCTTAATGCAGAAAATGCAGGCTGTATTCCCAGCCCTGTCAATCCAGTGCTCTCCACTGCGTTCCTCCCACACCCGGGTGCATCTTGGATGGTTAGCCTGCAAACTCCTTGGAGCACAGCCGATCCCTCCATGTGCTCTCACAGCGCACTCAATGCAGTCGTTCCCAAGTGCATGGCTCTTGCCTCCCTGCCAGGGCTGGCAGTGGTGTTTTGAGGAGAAGAGAAAATATACCCAGACCCCATCAGGCTATGCTGACCCTTAATGCATTACCTGGAAACCAGCTGCTGGCAGACAGGTTTTGCACAGAAGGGTGTTCCCTTGGAACAGCTCTGGCTTGAACCTCATGGTCAGTCACATTCCCTGGCCATCACACCCCCCCCCGACTTGGTGCTGCTGAGTTGAATGTAGAATGTGAGAGGTTTGGTTTAAACATGGATTAAGGGGCTGTCATATTTGCCACTAGTTTTGGAGGTGCAAAGGATCCCAGCCAGGGCATGGCTGGTGCTCACGTGCTCAGTCACATCCCGAGGTATTTTTGTGCCAGCATAAGCCGTAACTCTCCCAGGTCAAAGTTGGCATGGGCAGAGGCAGTTAGCACTGGCAGCTGCTCCTGCTGCTTTGCCAGGGGAGAGGGTCATTTCTTTCCCCTTCCTCTTGCTACTTTGGCAGCTGCAGGGCTGTTCCAGGGCTCCACTTGCCGTTGGGAAGATGGGGAGCAGAGCTGGAGCCCCTGAAAGCTGGCAATGGGCAGTCAGGCAGAGGAGAGAGAGAGACTCTTATTAAGGGTAACCCTGGCTCTGGCTGACAATTGCTGACATTGTCATATTTAGCACCCGCACGCAGTGAGCCTGAGCGACGCCCGCGCACTGGGTGAGCCAACTGCAAATTAATCGTCAGTTCATTACTGCTCTGTGCCTTTCATCCTGACAGCAGCCTTTCAAACGTGGATATAATTGGAAGGGTCCATGTGGCAGGAATTTGGTGAGGGCTGGGAGGGGGAGCTGAGGTCTCTGCTTCTTGCTCCCCCTCTTCTTTCCTTTCTCCCCCTTTCTGAGGCTGAGTTCTGGGAACAAACAGCAAGCTTAGGACAAGCTGATGAAGGAAATTAATCTCTCCTGCCCCTGCATCTCAGTGCTGCCACCTACACCTCTTGATGTACATTGAGGTCTTCATATTGGGAGATCTGTTCATATCCAGGAGGTTCCCTCGAGCTATAATTACCCTCAGCTTGCAAACAAAGTGCGCAGAGTAGCAGGGTCGCCTGCAAGAACTTGAATATGTGCATCATTGTTATTGCTGGTGGTGGGTATTACTGTTATCACTGTGCTGCTGAGAGGCCTTGTCACTGAGCTACACAGAGTAGAAAGTGAATCTGCATCTAGGAAGGGTTTTACAGGCAAGAGCGCAGGCTGAGGAGCAGAGTTGGAGGTGTGTGAGGGACAGAAATGACTCTCAGCACCCTTGGGAACTCACTCTCTGAAAAAAGAAACAAGCCCTTGGATTTTATTCATCATGGCACAAGGCACTGTTCTGCACCTCGGTCTCCCAGACAGCCAGGGTGATGTGAATGCGGTCCTTCTTGTCACGGGAACAGCTATACCCAGCATACTGTGAAGCAGAGTTAGTGTTTGCTCCTCCAGAGCGTAGGGCAGGAGGGGGATGCTCTGACATGGCTGTAGGGAATGAAGTCCCACCTGGGGTGGACATCCAGGGCCCTAGAAATGTGGGGCAGGATTTATTTTTTGTCTTTTGATTGATATTAGAAAATGGTATTAAAAGAAATTGTTGATGCAATCCCAACATCCTGTTTGCCACTCTTTAAAACAAATGGAAGGTGTTTCTCAAAACTCTGGTTTTATAATCAGCCACGCTTGTGGGCAAGTGATGGAGCTGGCTAGAGGCAAACAGGGAAAAGGGGTCTTTTCAAAAACCCCTTTGGAGGGAAACAGCCCTGGAGCACTTCTGAGAAACTGTTTTACTCCTTTTTTCAGTTTCTGCTATTAATGAGCAGGCATCTTCCTGGTAAACTTATCTGATGCTCCCATCCTTTCCAAGCTCCTTCTGTGCCATAGTCTGTCTGGGAAATGTGGCAGCTGAGGGACCACACAGGGGACCTGGTCACAAGCTGATGGGGAAGGCTGAGGGTCTGTGCTGACCTGGTGCCTGCTGGAAAGGACCTGAGAAGGGTTAAGCACTTCCAACAACCTGTTTTGTGGCTTCGTGTGTTGTATCAATTTGCTTCCCTCAATGGTCTAAAGGATGAGGCTGTGGTGCTTCTCCATAAGACAGAGGGAGTTATGCTATGGGGACTCTGGCTCCCCTTTGCCATGTCACCCCCTGCTCCTCCCATGCTAAAGTTATTGTCGTATTTGGTGGAGTCTCAGGTAGGCAGATGAATGGGAAATGTTCCTCTCCATTACTAGCTGCACTTGACTGGAGTCTCATTACATTACGATGGCGCTTTAGCAGGCGAATGGGCCTTGCGTCTGGGTTCCCAGCACCCCTCATACCTCCCTGATAACGTAAATTACCCTTCGCCTCATTGCCTCAAATGATCAAACATCAAATTGCTAGTAAAAAAAAAAAAAAAAAAAAAAAAAAGAGGAAAAAAGAGAAGAGGAAAAGAGAGAGAGGAGGGAAAGGAGAAAAGCTGAACAGAACCATGGGTTGAATCTAGATGACTTGTCAGCAACAAGAGATGAGTCAATGGCTCTTAAACACTTGCTAAAGATGAATCCATTGAAGGCTTTGAGCACGGTAATTTTGCTGACATTGAAGTACACCTGCAAAACTCAAACAATGCTTTATAACTCCAAATTACACCAGTCAAGACCTGCTACTTCAGAGTGCCACTTATTTCTTTTGGTCCAGAGAGGGGGGACCCACGAGTAACCTGTGTTTCTCCATCAACAGACTTCAGCAATGCGGACAGCACACTGTATAGATTTGTGTTGATTTTGTGGTTGAACAATGTGCCAAATCCTCTGCCCTCCCTTTATCCCCCCCTTCCTTCCCCCTGACAAATTTTCCAAGCCAGAAGGATGGCTCCAGGATGAACAAAACAAGAAGGAGAAAAAGAGAAGGAGGGGCACCGGGAGGGGAGGGAACAGAGCAGGTACATACAGAGCTGGTCGACTCCGTGCAGAAAAATATGGATCTCGGCAGGGTAACGAGGCGCAGTGGAAAGAGGAGGCTATACGTCTTTTCTCAGTATTTAAACGTGTGCTTAATATGGCGCTCAGTGGAATGGTTAATCTGCTAATGCTGGTAGTGTTTGCTGTAGTACTCAGAGAAATGTTTACTGCAGTATTTCATGGGGATTGTGTTCTGGATGGCACAAAAGGAGGAATCACTCTAGCGTACCAGGAAAATGTTCATTGCAAAATATACTGGAATATTAAGAGGTTTATTTAGTGGCGTACTTAGTATAATATGAAAAGAGTTAAGTACAGAGTGTTTTATTAATATTTTTGGGGTGTGGATGAATTTCAGTGCTCAGGAGGGTTATGGAGAAGCCATTCCAGCAAAGGCTGGTTTTATTCATAGATTTATAGATCTTAAGACCATAAAGGACTCTTGGATCAGCTAATCTGACCTTCTGTATAACACAGGTATATACAGCGTGGACATACCTCCTGATTCAGCAAAGCACTTTAAGCACTTGCTTAAATTTAAGTATTTGAGTTGCCCCATGGAAGGCAGAGAAAATAACCCTATTGAATCAATGGGACTATTCAGACCCTTAATGGGAAGTGGGTGTTTAAGCATTTGCTGAATTGGGACCACAAGAAGATAATGCAGCTAAATGAGTAATTCATAGCCACCCATTTATTCAACTGCTTTTGCCTTCTTTTCTGCTTGTGGATTGCTCTGGAGCCAATCGCCATTTCCTGCAATGTATTCATTGTTTGAAGTCATTCACTGAATAATTTCAGTGAAAACTCTTTCTTGATAGCTTGCTCATAAGCAGTTCATTGTGAATATGGGAATACATGCACATACATTTTAAGAATGTGTGAATGCGAGCACGCTTGTGTGTGTTTGCATTAAATATGTGAACACACATGCACATACACATACAAATGCAGGGTTAGGATTTTCAGCTACAATAAAAGACACAGTTCCCTGATGCTGGTGAGCTCTTGCTGATTCCGACCAGCTCACTTACAACCCTGCTTCCCAGTTTCAAGTTGCCTTTGTTTTGAGTGGACCTGGAATGTTTCTGACCCCTGACTGCATGCAGTGAAACTTGAGGTCCAGTTTCCAATGCAAATATTTACCCAGGGAATTTTTTAAATGTGCTTTTCAGATTTTTCTCTTCTGCCCATTCATTACACACTGGTTTGCAACACATCCTGTGCTGTAAAGTGATCTGTTGGGAATTTTGCAGAAAGTGAAATGGAAGAAGGTACAAAATTAGTTGGAGTGAACTTGGCAAATTATCATTGGTGTTGGTGCCCCTGTGCCAGGCCCTCCATTCCCTCTATTTATTCAATTGCTCATGAATCAGTTCTGATTTATTTTGAAAGCATTGCTTAGGGATTTTTCAAATCAGCCAGGGCGTATCTTCTTCAAACAAGCGTGTTTGCAAACCGCTTGTGGCATGGAATCGGTCAATTAAGTGACATGGTGTTTTTTTAAACAGGAACAAAATTGAAGAACAGGTACTATGAATGAGGCTGGAAGCTTCGCTGGTGGAATTGTGTTTGTGCAGTGGCCAGCTCCAATTCTCATGCAGGCCTCACTGTGCATTATGTGTTACAACATGGGAATTATTTGTTTCTGGTTCAGATTGCCAGAAATACGTTCTTTCTAAAAGTCACACTTACATTTTCAGGAAATCAAAGGAATTACTGTGATATTTATGATAGAATATGAATGGCTACAAATTAGGAACTGAATGTGATGTTTCCTGCATTTCAATTTTGTTTCTTTACATTCTCTTCAGCACCAGAGACAGATGTGATGGAAACTAGATTTGAGCTGGGCAATGGCAGCAATGGGCAATTCATCTAAGTGCAGTTCTTGTGTGTGAGATAAGCAACAGTTTGAGATGATGTGCAGGGAGCGGGGACACCAGGACCACTGTAGGACACGTGCCCTGGTGATGCTGCAGAGCTGATCAGAAGCTCCATGTTCTCCTCTTGGGCTGCTACCAGCCATGGCATCTGAAATTGCTCTGAATGTCCCTTTCATTCATTTCCTTTCATTTGTCCAACTGAAAATTAAGAGAGGTTTGGTTTTTCCTGGTGAACCTAAGGTGTGGTTTTTTTTCTAGCTGTTTCAGTAAAACAGAAGGCCACTGTAATTTTTCCAGCCTGAACGAGATATGTTGCTTACAGATGGCCACTGTCCTTTTCAGAAAAGCAGTTATGTTTTACAAAGAGAAGACATTTCAGCATGAAAAATCAATTATAATGATTCTTTTTCCAAAATAGAAAATGAAATATTTTGGCTTTTCAAAATTACCTTTTCCTTTTCTGTTTTTCCCTTGTGGGGAATGATTGGGCAAATTCAGCAGGAGCTAGTGAACAGCCAGAGTCAGCTAAAAGCACGATTTATTCTGCAGATAAACTTCATTAAACTGAAGCAAAAAGAGAAACTGCAAGTCCTGATGCTGCTTTCCAAGAAGTCTGGTTGGTTTTGCCGTATCTGAGATATCTTAAAAAAGAGCATACATCCTTCTGCCAATATTTGCATAGCATTCAAAACAACAGGGAGCATTTGGAGCTATTTAATAATAAGGGGATAGGTTTCAAGCATGGGAGACATGATGTTTGATAGGGCTGTGTATGGGCCCTGGCAGAGGTTTATTTGCACTGCGGCTCAGTTGTAGTCCAGCCTGCCTCTGTCAATGTAGCTTTCTTTTTAATGAAGAGTTTACCACTTGTACATGCAAAGGCTCATTCAGGTGTTAGCTTTGTTTGCCAGTATAGACTGTCCATTAGCTATCTTAATCCTCTGTCTGTCCTAACAGGCTGAATAATAATAAAAAAAGTAAAAAAACCCCAAACCAACAAAACCCATCTAAAATGCTGTTATAGAGGGAAGAAATGCCCTTCCCCTTTTTTGTTTTCAAATAGAAATATCTTGCTGTACTTAAATTTCTCCTTCTGAAAGTTAATGTATTTTTCACTGAAAACTGCTTGCAGAGAATTTGCAAAGGGAATAAACCCACTGCCTTCTTTCAGTGTTTTCACAGAAGAGGAAAGCAATTTTTAGGGGGTGTTCTGGGCTGAACTTTCAGCAGGTATAGGGATAAGTGGGACTTGTTTGTGCTCATCCTACTCACTGACTTCCCAACATTGTTTTGGATGAAATGCAAAATCAGATCCTGCAAGATGTGATCATTTAGGGTACTGTGGCATATTTTGAAACAGTAGGGCTGTTAGACCCAGCATCTTGGCCGGATTCCAGCCTGGATAATTACATTCTGCCGGCCTATATTCCAGCCTGCACTTCAAACAGGAAAAAAAAAGGAGTTATCATTTCTCTGAGAAGTCCTGCTGTGTGATGACTGATGCTTTTCCACCCCAGAAGTAGCTGCATTTTGGGAAGCATTGCCTCCATGTTCCTTGTCTTGCCCATTGGATAAAAACTGCTGTGAAGTTGCCCAGGCAAGCTCTTTTGTGGGAATAAAGCAACAGAGCTGACCAGGACAGAGCTGTGGTTCTTTGTGCCAGCCCCTTCATTACTACACAGCCTTCTTTCTGTAACACCCAAAGTTCTATGTCAGGTCTAGATCCCTGGCAACCAACAGACCAGGGGCTTTGTCATTCCAGCAGCCATAGGCTGGGGGTACTGAGAGGATGCACAGTGAAAGGAGAGGGCAGGCTGGCATCAGATGGGGAGAGGGAGGACTCATTGGTGGGCTTGACCCGTGTCTGTAATTTGTAAAGAGCATTTTTACACCAGATCAATGCTTTCCTCAGCATTTTAATGCACCCCATTGGTGTCCTTAAACTCTAATGATGCAGTCTGTGAGAAGCTGCCATTTATTACCCACAGATGGGGTGATAATTATTGACAAGATTGTAACTAATAATTAAACCCATTTGCTCCTTTAAACAAGTTGGTGTGAATTATTTGCAGGGAGTTCTTTAGCAGGCCTGTGGTCACTGCTGCCGTGTGGTGAGGCTGCCCAGGAGCGGGCCCACTGCCAGGACTTGTGGTGGGAGCCTTTCTTCTTCACTTCAGTGTAGGACCTATGCTTCTGGCTGTGTTAGTAAGAGGTGTGCGAGCACCACAGTGCTTCCACCCAGTTCCAAGGGCTGTGCCTTCTGAGCCCCAGCTCCTTCCAGGGCTAGGGCTGGGTCTGCTTAAGGGACTTGGGCCAGACGTGGAGCCATGGATGGAAAAATCTGTCCATGAGAACTTTCCCAATGGTTTGTCCTTCTCTCTCTGAGTATCTTGAGCCTGCCTCTTCTGCAAGTGGAAGGTCAATAGTCACACATTCCCATTGTTAGGTTTATTGTTACTCAGGTCAAAATTCCATTTCCCATCCCAAAGCAAAGATGATGGGAGGAAAGCAGGAAGGATAATTTCTCCATTATTTTGTTTCTTTGGGAGCAGGTAGTTCATAAAAGAACTCCTTAACCCTTTGTAGCATGGTGTGGTGCTCTCATGGTGGAGGACTGAAACATCAGCTGCTGCCCAGCACTGATGATGGGTACATGCAAAGAAATGAGCCTCTAATACTGGGGTCTGGGTTGGGAGTGTGCAGGAGCACAAGTGCTGCTCTGCTCACCATTGCCATGGGGCACTGGGCAGAGGAAAACTTGGGCACTCCTCTGTGAAGCTGAGGATGGTAGATGTGGGGAGCAGGACAGCCTGTGCTGGCTGGTGTGGAGGCCAGCGGGGACAAGGCAGGGTGAGCACAGAGCAGCTTCTGCAGCACCACACTGTTTGGAAGGCAGCATGGGGGAGCTGCCTTCCCCTGGTGTACATTTAGAGGGAGGGTGTAAATCTAATCTCAGTGCTAGGGTCCATTAGCATTAGAGGGGAGTACTGTATATGCATTCATTCCCCGCTCTCACCTCTGGATGACAGAGTACCCCCCTCTGTTGTCTGCTTTAGTGCAGGGAAAAGGCTGCCCATTAATTCTCCAGCAGCGGTGGATAATGCCATCGTAAGTCTTAGGTGCCTATGAATTTTGTGAGCATTTTACAGTAATAAATACCCCACACTTGTGCATATAATTAGTTGTGTATCCCTCAGTTATTCTACCTGCACTATGATCTATCTGTCCTTTTACAGAGGTGGGTCTGGTTCCTCCCCTTGCA
This sequence comes from Psittacus erithacus, assembly GCA_009867235.2. Lineage (NCBI taxonomy): Eukaryota > Metazoa > Chordata > Aves > Psittaciformes > Psittacidae > Psittacus > Psittacus erithacus. The sequence continues at coordinate 103,571 of WYDI02025854.1, read as the reverse complement.
CTCCTGGTTTAGTACTGGTGTGGCTTGGCCCAGTGGCAGGAGCTCAGGGCCTAGCAAAGAGATTTGTGTTAGGGGAAGGAGGGATGTGATCACAGACTTAGGAATTTATTGTACTTCAAGGAGAAACCTGAGCTGAGAAGCTGAATGCAAAGCAACCAGGTTGTTCCAAACAAGTCTCAGGATATCTGTACCATCACTGTACCATCACTGCCATCACACCCCACTCTCCATGTTGTATACCAGGTTGTACAGGCTATGAAAAGACAGTAAATTCGTATATCCACAAAAATTTGTCTGCTTCTTTGACTTTATCTTGAGTTTCTTACACCTTTCCCTTCTTCAGTGAAAAAGACCACGGGAAGACTAATAGCCTCCTATCTACACACTATAGGATTTTATCCCCCTTTTGTAAAAACTCCATGTCCTGGGTTCAGCAGCAGCAGTCATTTTTCTCCTTCTTAGTATCTGGTGCAGTGCTGTGGTTTTGACTCTCAGCCAGAGAACAGTGCTGATAACACTGATGTTTTCAGCTGCTGCTCAGTAATGCTTAGTCTGACCAAGGACTTTCTCAGTCTCATGCTCTGCCAGGGAGGAGGGGAAGCTGGGAGGAAGCAGAGACAGGACACTTGACCCAAACTAGCCAAAGAGGTATTCCATACCATAGCACGTCATGCATAGTATATAAACTGGGGGCAGTTACCTGGAAGGGTTAGATCACTGCTCCGGTCAGGCTGGGTATCAGTCAGCAGGTGGTGAGCAGTTGTATTCTCTTCCCTTGTTATTTCCCTTATCATTATTATTATTGGTGGCAGCAGAAGTGGTTTGTGTTATACCTTAGTTACTGGACTGTTCTTATGTCAACCCTGTGGGAGTTACAGTCTTTTGATTCTCCTCCCCATCCCTCTGGGAGCAGGGGGAGGAAGCAGGGGGAGTGAGAGAGCGGCTGTGTGGTTCTGGGTTGCTGGTTGGGCTTAAACCACGACACTCCACTAAAGCCTCGCACTAGCAGAACTTACTGTGCAAAGGTAAGCAATCACCCTGCTGTCTTAAACCTACTGAAGCCTGGATTCAACAGGCAAAAGGCAGGCTTTAGGGCTCCAAGTACTAGGTCAGAAAGACTGTGGCCACATGACACAAATGCTGATCTGATGAGAAGCTCATCTGCTAATGCAGATCCTTTCAAGGAGCACTGACAGGTTAACTTCTCCTGGCAGACTCAATGTGCGTTTGGTATTATTTGTCTGTGGCTCTGACTTTATACCTTAAAATATCACCTGTCATCTCCTCGTAGCTTGCAGAAAGATGGAATAAAATTGAAGGTGGCACAAAAGCTGTGCAGCGTGTGCTCTGGCTAACTCGGTAAGATGTGATGCTGCAAGGATGCCTGACCCAGGTCAGGTCATTTCAGCTGGCTGATCCCAAACTGGGCACATCTGGCAGCAGCATCCATGGCCAGCCTCAGCCCTATCAGAGGATGCGTACACTGTTAACTGTAACCATCCTGTTGAACTCGGAGTATTTATGTGCTTAAAGTTAATCACAAGCATGTATGTCTGCGGGATCAAGGCTGCAGCAAAAACTAAGAGAAGGCACCGAAGAGGCATATGTCAAACAGGACTGCGGTCAAGAACTCGCTGAGACAAACATAACATTTGAGAAAATGAGTCCATTTGTTTCAGAGGTATCTGAACATTGACATGTGGTAGTAATTCCATAATGGATCCATTTAACCAGTCCTATAGCTGAAATATCCTTAACAAATATTTCCTTTAATAGTACTTAAAGAGGGAGTTCAGGGAGAGAAATTTTAAATCACAGATGCATTATTGCTGAGTTCCCATTTTGAGGGCTTTCAAAGTACCAAGGTAATTTTTCTCCAAATTTGGCTCAATATTTAACAAATCCAGTGAGATCAGGAAGCGACCTGAGGTCAACATTTTTAACTTGGGTTCTCTGTTAAAGTGCCCCAGCTCTGTAATAACTACCAAAACAAGCTCATGTTGTATTCAAATTCTTGGAAACTTTATAATAAAATCACTGATCTGGAGAGCAAGGCTGGACCAGTGTGAACAAGGAAGAAGCTTTTCTGTGGGAGATAGGAAAAGCTTCTAGATCTGAAATCAGAAGAAAAGTCAGATTTCAACCTTAGCTGTAGTGGTTAACTACCTTAACCCTAGTAATTATTAATGAGTGTTCAGCATGAACCAAACCAAATTGGCATCTGTACAGAAGCAACCTGGTCAGGTTACATCCAACCCAAAGCAGCCAAGAAAAGGTGGATGAAAACCACATACTATGGAAGCAGCACTCTTTCTTCAAAGCATTTCTCAGCCACACAGCAACCTGGATGGTGGCTGTTGGACCACAGGGACTGCAACCCTTTTGATCACCAGTGTTAAAGAAAGGTCTTCAGGCACAGCTGGGTGTCCGCTTTCACAGAAAGCAGCTCTTTGCAGCCCCTCTCTTGTCAGAGCCGCCTGTGCTTCCTGCACTCCAGGATCTGAGAGCAAACTTTGTCCCTAAGGTTGCTCCAACAACTGCTCATCAGGGTTTATCAGCTAGAAGTTAACTGGACTGTCCACATCTTACAGCCCCTTGCAGATCACCAGCAAGGGCTGTCTAGGCCACCAGTGGCACACGGCCCTGTTTCAGAAGCAACGTGCTATAATAATGTATCCCTAACCATGCTTTATACCAATAAGTAGGCTATAACCCTGTCAAGGTGTACTGGTGACTCTATAAACCATGAGACCTGAATGGTCAATGGTCGAGTGGTTTAAAGCTGTCACCAGAATACTGAGATAGCCTTATAAGCCTTGTGCTGCATGGCTGGGGATACATTATTCACTATAATATATGGTAAGAAATACCTGCACAGTGTCTGAAATGAAGTGCTTTAGCCACTAGCCAGCGTGGCTAGTGATCAGGGAAATCCGTCAGCATTTTCATGTGCAACAGGAGGCAAAAAGAGACGGACACTGGGGCAGGGCAGCTCACCTTTTCTGTGTAAAGAAACTGCTTTGTGCAGGGGACAGAGAGTGAGCAGACCTAAGCATGGCTGAGCCCCTCACCTGTGCTTCCTGCAGTAGGGCAGCACTCAGTGCTGATGACCTTCAGAGCTCTGCAGCTCCATGCTCCTTCCCCAGCCCATTCTTCTATTTTGTGGAGGAACCATGAAGTGCTTGGTCTGTCAGTTCACAGCTGCTCAGGGAAAGCACATGGGGACCATGTGTGAGGCTCAGCTGGGAGGTAGGGGTGTGTGGGCCATGGCCAGGGATGTTGTGTAAAGGACCATGATCTAGAAAGGATATCCATCAATTCTGCATCTTCTCCCCTCCAGTCATGGACAGCCTTGGTGTGCATGTACATGGCTGGAGAGGTGAAGAAGAAGAAGGCAGGGGTAAATAGGGTGAAGGAGTGCTCTAAATCAAACACCCAGCACATAGAGGGGGTAATGAGGGCTTTGATGATGCACTGGAGGGGTTTATGGCAAAGCCTCTGTCCCCAGCAACCTTAGAAAATAAAAGATTTCCCCATCTTGATAGCTTATGTGGCTTCAGCCACAGGAAACAGTCCCTGACAGTATGCCCATGTGAGTACCCTTCGGTGGCGGGGGAAGAAAAGAGGAGGGTTTGGGGAATTTCATTAGGAGACGGGAGGGGAGGGAGGAAAACCCTTCTCCTGAACAATAGACAGAGGTAAAATTGCCTGAAGGGCTTGGCTGGCTTGCTTTATTTACTGTATTACTGTATATGCATATATACATACATGTATATTTGTATGTGTGTATATATATATATGTATTCTCACAGACACGCACCCCCGGCTTTATTGGTCTTTATCAGGAGAGGACTCAGGGGCATTCTTTCCTACTGCAAAGGCTGGAAGACAATAGTGCTGCAGGGGAGGATGCGGGGAAAGGCCTTGCTCCTCCTGGGGTCAGTAGCTGGGAGACAGGAGCCAGGGCAGAGGAATCTAGGGGCTCCAAGCATGGGGCTGGCTACCCCCTTGGCTCACTTGTTATGTTAAGAGCCCATCGGCAGAGCAGGGGCTGTGAGGTGCAGGGAGAACAGAGGGATGAGCTCTGAATGCAGCTGCCCAGCATCCTTCTGTTCTCCATATGGGTACATTGTCTGGCCCCCTTTCTCCATGCTGCCTCTCCTCTCCCTACTGTTCTCAAGTCAAATGTTGTTTTCCCTTTTTATGAAAACCCTTGGAGTGGCCAGCAGGGTGACAGGCACCAGGAATTTGTGAAGGATGGAGGAGGAGGAGAAACAAGTTTGTGTTTGTCGAGTAGGAGCCACTCCCTTCATTCTCCTGCCTGACCTCCCTCCCTCCCTCATGGGCTCCTGTCTGGGCTGGACCATGCCTGGTGACAACCTGATTTGGAAGCTTGGGTGTATGAGGCAGTGGGAAGCCTGCCTCATCTCAGTCACTCCACTGCAAACCCACAGCCCTCTGTCGCACCCTTATCTGTGTGGGGTGGGGTGCTGCTTCCTATAGCACTACAGACCAAAAACCTCTTCAAATAAAGGTTTTCCCTGTAACACCCACTTGAATTGCAGCATTTGCCCCATAGTGCTAGTAGCTTGATGGGCTCTCAGACCAGGGAAGGGCTCTCAGACCAGGGAAGGGCTCTCTGTCTCCCTCTGTCCAGTTCTTGCCAGGCCCTATAGTTTATAGGTTTTCAATCTGTTCTGGATCCCAGTTTCTTTTAAAACCTGCACCATATAAGATCTTCTCATCCCTTTCAAGACATGCTCTTCTGGGCTACCCAATTTCTTATTTAAAACTTGTTTTAAAGAGCTACTATGCCCCAGAAAATGCTTCCTGTGTAATCACCCACCCCAAAGTAGTACAAAACACATTAGAAAGTCTCTTCTTTAGTGATTTTTTATATTTGATGTCAATGAAGATAAAACTAATGGCGTCAAGCAATGTAAGGAAGGGGAAGATTAAACAAAATCTATCCCCTGCAAAAACAAAGCAATCAATATAACATTATCCCGCTGCAGTGGCTTTCAACTTGCTTTGATTTGTGGATCCCTGGAAAATCTCTCATGAAGGCTCAATACTCCCCCCCATGAAAATTCCCAAGCCCCAGACGCTGTAAAGTCTTGGTGAAATTTCTTTTCCCACCATCCTTACAATGAATCCATGTTCTCCCAGGAATCTGCAGAACACAGGTTCAAACATATGATCCTACAGGATACCAGTTCAAATGTAACTAAGACTAATTAAGTAGGGAGCTTACTATTGTTATTGTAATACTGTCAGATCCCTCTTACCTGGAGAATCCATTTTGCCTCCTCTGGGATGCTCATTGCTCTGGTCCCATCTTGCAAGCCTATCTGAGCAACACAGAAATACTGGTTCCCCTGTTCCCCACATAGAAGAAATGCAACACGTTACAGATGGCAGGAAAATTTATGGACATGTTTTGCTTTTGCAGGAAAAAAGGATTTTGTTTTTTAAAGGTACCTCCTCCAATAACAATATGAAGAAATTTTTGATTAACATCAAACCAAATTTGTTATTCTCATTTCCATTTTTGCTTCTGCTCTTTCATTTTCTTTCTCAGACTTCAGTTAAACATTTCTGCTGGAGAGGGGAGCATCACCTGTATTTAACTGGCCTAGCACAAGAAAAACAGGAAAATAGGAATTTAGGGGGTTTGGTATTTAAGGTGCAAAATACTTTATTTCTGTAGGCCATATGCTGACTATCTCTGTGTAACACATGAGATGTTGAAGAAATGAAGGTGAGAAGCTTCAAAGCTACAAAACTTCTCCAGAATTTCCTTTTCATGAAAAGAAATATGGAAATACAGTGGCACCTACACCTGAACCCAGGGCAGGCAGCATTCAGAAATACTGCAAAAAATGTCGAAACAGAAAAGCTGCGTTTTTCCCAAGTTGTTCTACAGATCTTTAAAGATGCTGCTCCATGAAATAATGAGTGGTTCATTCCCCAGTGCATCAGCTTGGGAAATACATGCAACAAAAAATCATTTATTTCCAGCTAATTGCACTTTCATTTCCTCCTCCTATCGTTGCAAGGCTGTGCAGGCTGGGGTTTGGAGCAGTACATTCCATACCCCATCACAGCAGCACCTAATACAGCTAGGAGACACAGCTACCTCCTTCACTTGTTATGTCCTTCTTGGCAAATAAACATACTTGAGACCCATAAGTTTGGAGTGGACTATGGACTGGCAATAGGTCCTCCTAATATTTTGTTCCTTCTTTCATTGGCATGCTGTACAATTGCAGTCAAACAAATGAACTTCTCCACATCTTAGTTACCCTTTCTGTAAAATGAAGGTAATAATATTTATCCAGCTGGGATGCTGCAAGGAGTAATTAATGTGTACAAATCACTTTGAATTCCTCTAACAAAGTGCAAATTGTATTAGTCCCCACAGAAGCTGGTAATAGGTTTGTGTCTTCCTTCACTGAAGGTCTGACCTCATTTCCCTAGGGTAATCTTGAGGAAAAACTCTTCCTACTATTTGTATTACAACAGCACGTAATCCCCATTGTGAAGCCAGAATCCCCATTGTGCTCAGGGCTGTATGTTCATACACTAACACCCCATACTCTAGAGACCTTATATTTAAAATAAGAAAAGATGGGAGAAAGGGAGCATTAACCCAATTTCAAAGGTAAACAACCAAGGCACAGAGAAGCAGCATCTTGCTGGTAGCAAGTCTATGAAGCAATGTAAGTCTTTTCAGAAGGCTGTCACCTCAGATTGACTTCCTGTCGCAAGCTGAATTCTCACCTTTTTTTCTGGACACCAACCTTTCCCATTTTGGTGAGTGACAGATCAGCCAGGTGGCAATGGATGGAGCTTGGTTCTCATGGGGTACTTGTAGAGAGCAGTGTTAGGGCAAGTCAGGGTTTGCAGGGGAAGAAATAAATTGGCTTTAGGTAGAGTAGGTGACCACTGCTCCTGTTTTTCATCTCATGCTCTTTTGGAGACCTGGACACATTCTGTGCTCTGATTTCTGCTATGGGAGGACAGAAAGCAAGAGAATCCAGGAAGAACTGGTTAAGTTGGTTTTGTAAACATTCATGCATAAGTATCTAGGGAAATGTGGATGTATCTCCAACAGCTCTTGTAGCATTTGCCATGTTCTTGTTTTTGCTGATATAACCGTTAAGTTTTTTGTTACTGCATCTGTAGCTTGAATTGAGCAGTTGTTTCATCACCAATACATTGGAATTTTTCATTTTTGGACTGATGAAATTGTCTAAAACTTTATTCCATTTCTTCTCCCCTGATGTTAGAAATCAGTTTAAATTTTGCCTTCCCTGAAGAAAAAATAGAGTGGAAAAAAAGGCATGTCACAAAATTCTCTGCCAGTGCCAATGATGGTCTGATGATCCTGTTCACATTCTGTATTTAGCTATAAAATATGGCTCTGTGAAAAGCTGTATGTTTCACAGGCACTGCTGATATTTCATGGAGGAGATTGGAGTCAATGGTTAGCCTCCTGTCCAGCTGGTCCTCAGGTGCATTGCTGCTAAGCCACTTCTAATGCCAGTACCCAGATGGGTCAACAGACTTTCTGGGTGAAGATACCACCATTTCCAGTTCCCCTGCTCTCCCTAAAGACCTCAGGCTTGTCATACGGAAGTCCAAGCAGCAAGGGGAGCCCCTGATCCCCAGAGGCACCTCCCACTGGTTTCAGCATCCAGGAGGCAAGCTAAGGAGGTATGACTCATGTCATCTCGCTACCAATGGGATGAGATGAAGGATGAAAGTTGGCATGATCAGACAGCTGGAGACGAAAGACTCTGGTGATGTAAATCATTCCCATTCCATGGATTTTACAAGATTGCGTTAATACACACCTGTAGAAGACCTCGGCCTCTAACACCATTAAGCCATGGGCTCCTTTAGTCCTCAAGCAATCATACATTGGAAAGGAGCCACCAAGACAGAGGGCACCTTTCCTTGGGTGATCCTTCCAGACCAGCTAGCAGAAGCTGAGCAGGACTTCCCTTCCTCCCCTTCCTTTGCCTGCCTGCTAGCTGCCTGTGCTGCACACCTCTCAAAGTGAGAGTCCCTCCTCTGCTGGCCAGTGCTTGGCTGGAGAACTCGGCGCTGTTTATAGGCGGTATCAAGGATGACTTTTGAACATAGCATGTGTAAAGATGGGAGGATGAGGGGAGGGGGTGGGGGAAGAGGAGAGGTACAGACACAGCACTCCTTGGCAGTGATTTATAGACTGGGTCAGGCACAAATTGACTCGTATGCAAGAAATGTAAATGGAATCGAGACTTTTGATGGAGAAGCTCATTTTCAGACTTAAACGCTTTAGATTAAACACACTCACACACAAATGCTGGCGGGGAGGGTGTTTTATATAATTTACATTACAAATCAATTCATTATCCACAGAGGCAGGTTGCACTGATTTTCAAGGATCGGAGATTTGATGAAGAGGATTCATTTCAAGAAATAAACCTTTTAAATTAACCGCAAGATGAGGGAAATTTCTTTATTTAAAAAATGCGCCAGCCCCTTCTTTGTTTCTTTAATATTATTAATATTATTTTCCATCTGGCTCTGGGTCATTAAGGAGGGTCCAGAAGTCACAGATTGCCTTTCTGAAGGAGGAGAGCTGAGAACTTCGAATGTCACACATTTTGTCTGGCTCCAAACCCTTCATTTATCGCAACACAATTTGTTACCTGTGGTTGGCTCTGCACACCATTGTGCACTGCGCGCCAGGACTGATTTAGCAGGGAATGTCCCCTCCACCTTGAACTTGAGAGGGGGAAAATCTCTTGAGAGAGGCAGTAGAAGAATCATGAAAGTCAGTCTTCCAGCTACTTAAGAAGAGAAATGCCCTTTGAGGTCTGGGTAAAGTCCCCTCAAGCTTTGACAGGGTGTGGAGTCCAGGAAACCCTGGTTATAACAAAGGCAGATGGTTCTGTGAGGGCACATTTAAGATGCAGGGTAAAGAAATGACAAAAAAGAAATCCTGGAACAAACATGGGTCCTGATGTGCCATCCTGCCATAGAGGTGTGCAGATCGAAGTGGACAATAGACAGGGCTGGAGGCAAAGGAGGGGTCAAGATGATTAAAGGACTAGTGCCATGTTACCCTGGTCTTCCTTGGCAAGGCTGCAAAGTACCATCTTTGAGGATGGTAGTTTCTTTCTGAACCATTTGGGAATAATTTGTTCCCCTCCAGCACTTCCTGGCCACAGCTTCCTTGGAACTCCCTGAAAAAGCCCTTGCAACATGATTGCAAATGTAGCCTCTCAGTTCCCCGGCATTCTGCCTGGCTGCAGCACTGAGAGAGGCAAAACAAGAGTACTGCAGCAAGCGTCTGCTGTCTTCCATAAGAAAACTTTTCTTTTTTAGATAGGTTCATATCAAACCCCAAGTGGTTGGGCCTCTTTCCTATTTGAACAAGAGCCAGTCCTTTAGAAACACAACTGCTCACCTAACCATAGGCGACCACCTCAGTTGTGTGGGATGAACCTGGACCAGAGGCTCTTCACAGGTGATGTCTGGGAACAGACAGCTTTTGGGCTCTGGAGCCATCTGCATCCCTCGGTCCCAGTGAGCCTTCCTGATCCAAACCCTAGTGTGGGGCCTCCTTGAAGCCATCCTCCTTTCAGAAAGATCCTGGCCACTGGTGAGACTGCATGGCCAGTGCATCACTGTCCTGGGATGAGAAGGGCAGTGTTTGCCCTACTGGAGAGTCCCAGAACAGGGCAGGTGGGCAGCAGAAATTACCTGAGCCACAGGGGAGCCAAGGCATGAGGGTTAACAACCCTCATCTTGGGAAGAAAAAAAGACACAGGATCTTTAATGACCAAAATGGCTGAGACCTTTGTTTTATATCTCTTCTGAAAAGTAATCACGCACATTTTAGCAGGGGAGCTTTTATTCTCATGCGAATGGGGTAGCCAGTGCAGTGTCCTCTCCCAAGCGCATCTGGACCTGGTCAGTCCAAGTGCACAGAAGAGCAATGTGAAACATGTTTGACCTTCACAACTTTCCTTTACAGACCAGCAAGCTAAAACCCTGAAGGAATTTTCCTGAGTGAGTTTGTCCAAAGCAACGTTCACCACCTCATTCAATATTTGCCTGCAAAAAAAATGCCAGTTATTGAAAGACAGTCCTGGCTGGGCATCAATAGGCAGCCAGGTGTGAGAAGTTGAAGAGAAATGCATCTCATTAATGTGGAATTGTTTTTAGGTTAATAATCTTGCGTTAATTTTCCTTTAAAATATTGTCTTTGACCGTTAAACGCTTGCACTGTTATAAAAAGAACGTAATAAATGATCTTGAAGCAAATTCTCCTGCCAAATGTCATAATTTATTTGCATAATTAGCTCTTAATTTTAATTCAATATGCAAATCCACGCTTCCTTTAAATTGCAGCAGCCTGTTTCCCGGCCCTGGCTGCCATGAATTTATTGTGAGGCGGCTGTTTGAAAAGGCAGCTTCACTGCCTTCTGGGGATGGCTGCCTGGGGGAGGGGGTGCCCACCGCCAACTCTAGGCACTCTTTGTTTGGGTTTTGTTTTGGTTCGCTTCTTATTAAGTTGGACCCCAATCTGCTTCAATCCCTGAGCACTCTCCTCTTCCCCTCAACAAGTCCTGTTTCCCTTTGTCTTCCTTCTGCATTCTTTCTCTCTTTTCTTTTCCTCTTTGGAGAGGACAATGTTGATCCTCCATGTTCCCTGCCCCTTGGACCCCCCCCCACTCGCTCCTGAAAGGCTCTGGCTCAAGTCAACCTGGCAACTGCTCTGCTCTCCTCCCTGCTTTGGCTCCCTTTTCCCAGCCCTTGCTTGCTGTGCAACAGCCCCTGCTCAATGCCTTTTTAAGGCGCCTGGAGGAAGGTGAGTAGAAAGGGCTTGGCTTCCCCACTGGGTTTCATCCCCCAGTCCCTGTCCATGGCCAAAGGCCCTGCAGATGGCCAGAATCCCATCTCACTTCCCTGGCTGTGCCGCCATGGCACACCAGACTGTGCTCCATGCTGAGCCACCCCAAGCCACTGGACTCATGGCAGAGAAGCCTGCAGTGAGCAGGAGAACCCTGGGCAAGTCCCTGCTGCTGGAAAGCAGATGAGGCTGTTGCCCTACATAGTTATCTGCTAGCTGCGGAGCTGAAGCAGGGGTGCTCCCTTCCCTTGCTGCCTCCTCATCGCCAGCATCCCTCCATGTTTGTGCCACCACTCTTGCATTCAATAGGAGGGTGGTAGACCAGATAGCTCTGCATCAGCCCACACCCAGGCTTGGGCACAGCTCTTGCTCAGTGCCCTGGGCTGTGCAGCCAGCTGGCAGCAGGCACTGCTCCTCTGCTACAAGGAAAATATCCAAATGAAACAGCTCACAGGCTTCTGCTCCTTCCCCTCTTCCAATCCAAAATGGAAACACGATTTCAGCAACCAGAGTTCCTCCAGGTAGAGAAGGTGGCTTGGAGAAGAGGGCATAGGGGTGTTCAAGGAATGACTCCTTCTTTCCTCTGTCCTCCTCCCCAGTGGTGTAACCACACCTGGGGTGATAAGGAGCCTGGGCATTGCTCCTGGCAGCTCACTCCAGTTGACACGGGGCTACGGCAGCCAGATCTCCAGAGGTTTTTCATCACCTTGTCTCTTTGACAATGGGTGATCAGTGAGGGCTGTGAGTGCTGTGTTACTTCAATTCCCTCTAGCTTCACATCCCAGGATTTGTCCCTGGAGCACAGGGAGCAAGGAGGACACCCAGAGACTCCTGCCCTTGCAATTCACAGCACGGGAAGAGGAGTGGGAGAGATGGGTGATGGAGTAATGTGAGCCCAGGGCTTCAGACACAGGTTAGGGAATGGAGCAAAAAGGACACATTAGCCTAGACAATAGGAGATCTTTTTCACTGGGGGAGGACTTGGGGGAGAGGGAGATAATTAAATGTTGCTCCATCAAAGCAGAGGCAGTTTGCAAGCTGCTCTCCCTTGTAACTCTATCGCCTTCACCTCCGAGGGAGGACCATGAGGGTCGACAGCCATCCCCTGTGCTGGTATTGGGTGCGCTCCCTCCCCTGGGAGCACAGGGAGGCAATGGGGGTGTCTTGGCAAAGGGAGGGTCTGGGTTGGGGGCTGTAGGAAGGAGAGGGTGTTAGTATCTCATTACAGGCCTTAGATCTCTGGAGGGGAAAAGAAAAGAGAAAAAAAACCAAAACCAAAACCCCAAACCCAGACCACAGGCCTTTGTTAGAAACGCTATCTGGGAAGGAAGGAAGAGGCAGGCACAGCTCAAATTCAGTCCTTCGATAATTAAAGCTTGCAAGAGAATAAAAGGGGAGGGCAAAAAAAAAAAGGGCTTTCCCTCCTCCCACCTGCTCCCAAAACAGGGCTGCTGTGGCTTCCCCGGGAACAAAGGGATGTGGTGAGAATGGGCTTTTGCTTGATCCCACAGTGGCTGGGAGAGAGCAGCGGGACAAACGTGTGGCCCTGCAGATGGAAGCCCCTCATCAAAGCCAGGGAAAAATAGCAGGGAAATGTGCCTTTCTGTTCTACTGCTCATCAGAGCAGGGCTCCGACCTCCCGATTCAAGGAAAATTTGGCAAGTGAAGGCAAAAACATTTCAGTTCCAAAACTGACCAGAAAGAAGTCAAACTCCTGTGCTTTCTGCTCAGCCAAATAAAGGAGAGGGAAATCCAGCCACTGGGCAACCCACAGGCCCTTCCTGACATGATCTGCCTGATCAGAGCCTCTTAAAAAAGCACAGGTAAACCAAGGACTACTTGGGATTTGAGACGGCAGGGGTCTGGGGGAGCTCCCAGGGGCTCTGTGGGGCAGGCAAAGGGAGTGGAAAAGACTTACCATTGCCTTCAGCCAAGGCTACTCTTCTGCATCCACCTGCTGCATGTCTTGGGACCTCATGTATGTCTCTGAGTTTAGTGATGTTGCTTTTCATAAGCAACCAACATGTGCCTGTAACAGGACTGTCCCGCAAACATCCCCTTTCTCAGCTCTTTATGTGTCCCATGTATTTTTTTTTCCCTCCATCTACTGCCTCTGTTACTTCTTGCAGCTCCAGACCTCAAATGCTGTTTTCCCTCAGGTGTCCTCTGCTTTTCCAGCTGAGGATGATGCTGCTGAAGCTGGTGATGAGCCTGTGGAAGCCTGGGCAGGAAAGTTTCACTTCCAGATTTCCCTACGGCATTGAGTAATGCCCCTCAGTCACTCTCCTGTGCCTCAGTTTCTTCACCTAATAACAGGGGATAATATGCTCTCTGGGTCTGGGAAGTCTCATATAGGAACCTGATGGAAGCTACCAGTTCCTTACTAACACAATGTGCACAGCATTCTTGTATGTTACGTGCTTTATGAGATGTCAGGGCAGAATGGATGCTGTTCTCTGCTGTATGCCACCATATCTCTGTGGCTTGATTCCCTGTCCACTCCTGATCACAGGCCTGTGATGCAAGCTTTTGTACCTCAAACCCCAAAGGACCAGGGCCTTTGCACTGTGTGGTGCATGTCACAGAGATAGGATACACAGCCAAATACACGTGGTGGGGAGCCACCATGACCCAAGTGTGGGGCTGCAGACAGAGCAAGAATTGCTTTGTGCTCCTGGTTGCTGGAATGGAGCTCTGTTAAGATAAAGATAAATAAAACCCCTGCAGGAACTCAAGAAACTAAAAGTGATACAAGGAGACCATTTTAAAACAGCTGATGTTGTGGCTTCTGGAGGCTGGTTTTGCAAGGCCACCATAGCCAGTTTTGCAGCGCTGCTGTGGGGTGACACCAGCCTGCTGTTGCACTGGACTAGAGAGAGATCAGAACATGCTTTCTGCCCTGCCCCACCTCCCCACCCCCAGCCCTGCTGGGTGATCCGGGCTCATCACTTAGGTGTCCAAGGGCTTCCTTTTGCCTCCTTGGCCCATCTAAATCAGAGCTGTTTGGGTGGAGATGATCTCACCTGCCTGGGATGGGCTGCAGCAGGTTCTGTGGGTCATTGGGGACCTTAAGGCTCTCTGGGACAGCAGCAGGAAGCAAGTTTCCAAAGGTTGATGAGGTTGCACTGCCTGAATGAGCAGCGTTGCTATGCTCTCAAACTATGTATCTGCTCCTAGGGACCAGGGATATTGGCATCCTTTAAAAATAAAGGAGAAAAAATGCCTCAGATTTCTCTCCCCACCCTGCCTGATCCTCACAGGCCATCCTGGTGCAGTTCAGTGACTCCCTAGTGACTGGTGCCCTCTGAGTCTTCACACTAAGAGGGCTCAGGACATGAGGCTAATCAAGCAATTGGATTGCCTTAACATGCCTTAGTGCTTTATAATACCTGCCATTCTCCATGGTTGAGTCTGTTCCTGATGCTTGCCATATTTGAGGGTTATACTGCTGTGCTTTCCATGGTCCATGCTGCCCTTCCGCTAAATGCTGCCTTCTGTCTTGCTCAGTTAATGGTTAAGTGGTTGCCACATCAAGCCAAGGCTGGCCCTTTGGCTACCTCCCTGGCTGGCCCAGCAGGAGGGGCCTGGCAAGACCCCCCAGCCACCCCGGCTCCCCAGGAGCGTTCCACACAACGCCTGTGGAAGTGTACAAAGTGTCAACCTCAGCGTAGTTTTTAACCTGGAGTGATAGCTTTACTGATTTGCCACTTTACTACTCTTGTTAATGAATTTTTAATCTTCTTAATGACATTAAACACAGAAAGTAATTAAGGAAAACAAGTTTGAAACTGCTGACTTAAACCCTTTATTCAGAACTATTTAATGTAGAATTAATTTGATTTTGCCCATTATTCAAATGAACACATTACCTTCCTGTGCATTGGCCTCTTTTCCTGTATTTTTTTTTCTGGTTTTGTGTGTGTGTTTTGTTTTATTAAATATATCATATAATGCTTTGTCCTCTTTGATCGGAGGTAACCATGGAGTTCCTGTCTCCCAATGACAGAAAGGGTCAGCCTTTGGCATCTCTCATGGGTCTTGTAAAGTCTCCCTGCATCAGGAGTTCAGCTGTGGTTGGGAACAGAGGTAGCATGCCTGAAATACCAGGTTGCTTCCACCTGCTCGATTAGGAGAGAAACGAGCTTTGCTTCTCAGTGAGAGCTGCCGGACTGCATCCTTAGCACAGGATGTCACATCTACCGCAGGGAGCAAAGTCATGCTGATTTACATCAGACTGTCAGGCCTCTGCAAAGCAGAGAGCAGAGGCTGATGTAAACACTTAGGGAAAAGCAGATGCTCAGCTTTGTCTTACAGTGGAAGAGAGGGGTCCTTGAAACTCATATTACCCCTTAATTGACACCACGGGCTAGACCCATTCTTTCCACCCTTCTTTGGCATTATTGGCTCTGACCCACATGTACGAAGACAACAGACATTAACTTGATATTGACCCCTCCAGCTGATCTTTTCTTTCTCCAACTTGACTTTTATGTAGCTATAAACCTTGCTACCACTTTGAGTGTGAGCAATCCAGCCTTGCAGCCCTGTTTCCACTGGGGTGAGGGCTCGGTGTTATGAATCAGCTACACTCCTGCTGTGATTTTGCTGATTTACTGCATGATGCCTCTGAAATCCTGTTCCCCAAATGCTAGGAAACAATCAACAGTCAATAAGTTCTCATGTGTCAGTGGTCTCCAGGTCTCCTCCAGCAGCCTCTGTGCTTGAGAAGCTCTGCATGCACTCTGTGTTGTTATCACAACCCCTTCTCCTTCATCTGAATTTGCTACCTGATCTCCTGTATTTGGAAGCAGCAGAATCCCTACAGGTCCCCTGGATTCATCCCCCAGTCAGCTCAAAAGTCAGCTCTGCCTCAGGCAGACGCAGTGTTGATAGGACAGCAGGAGCTGACTAGATTCCACTACCAGTCAAGGCTGAAAAGAGCAACTGGCCCTCATATCCAGAGGTCTCTCATCATCTTTGCAATCAAGAGTCCCCTTTTGGCATTTGAATGCATTGTATAAATAAGCCTTTTTCTCTGCAGCCACCTGCCTGGCAGAGTAGGTAATGTCAGTGGAGCCACACAGGCCTGTCTGCTGCTAGAACAATGACAGTTGTCCAAATAATTGTGTGCACACAAAGGATTTCTGGATGACGGAGCCAATTTGGGGCCATAAATCCGGCAGATGTGGTGACAGCCTCACCTACAAAGAACTGCAGCACAAGCACACTTCTGAATCCCTCTCTCAGACCTGAATTTGCACAAAGAGGAATGTCAAAGTTTTGCACAAAAAACTTCTTCTACATTTCCCTGACCAGAAGATGAACATACTGAGCACCGAAGGGGGAAAAAATGCACATTAAAACTGCTTAGAGCTCCCAGGGGCTCCCTTCACCACGGACTTGTATGACACAGTGACTATGGGAGAACAAGCCCAGCATCTACAGCTCAGTATCAGCTGTTGGAGCGATGGCCTTCTTTGTGGGTCAGGGGTGAGCAGCCAGCCCCATCCACTGTGAGGTTTCCTTCTCTTTGTAAAGACACAGATTCATTGTCCACTGGAAGTAATGAGACCCTTTCCCTTGGTTCCAGTACATAACTGGATCATTCCTTAAGCTGGAATATTAAACATGCCGGCAGATTGTCATTAAAACCCTCTTTACTTTATTATGTGGCTTTGCTTCAACAGCCAAAACTGGAGGAAAGAAAGAGAACAAATGATTTTCCTGCATGCTGGATGTAAGACACTCCATAGGCACTGAGCTGGCTCTGGCAGGACCTTTTCCCATCAGAAGAAGCAGTGCTGCCAAGTACCGCATGGGATGAGACCAGTGCTTCAGAGTGCAAAACCTCCCACCATGTTACCTGACCTCCTCATAGTCAAGACCGCGTTTTAATGTGACAACAGATGTCATCATCCCCTTGGGCTTTTGCAGGCAGCAAACTGAGGCATTGGATAAATGAAATGATATGGAAAAAAGTCATCTGGAGAGCAGGAGTGAGCTCAGGTCCCCAGAGTAGCTGGTGACTGATCTCTCACCTTCAGCCTCTAGTGCTCTTTTACTGACATATCTGGGCGTCACAGAATGGACTCAGCATGCCTGAACTTGGATCTTGTAGCATCACAGTAGTCTCCATGCCCTGCTCAGCGTGGGCTTGGGGAACTTACTGAGAAATGAACACCCAATTCTCCCCACCCTATGCCTTTATGACTTTAAGCTTTGCATAAATGAGCAAATTATTGTCATGGCATATCTGGCACTCAGCTGCTAACCAGCACCTGCCATGCTAGATTATGGGCCAGGTCCTTGGGCAATGGGTCCCCTCTCTATGCCATCACCTTCATGTCTGCTGTTTGTTTTGTTTCTTCCATGTCTCCCATGTTTCACCCTTCCTCTCTCAACAGCAAGATGACACAAACCTGAGGACAGACACAAAGCACACTGTCACTGTAATGAAAATTATTCTCCTGAGCTTAGAAGAAAAGCAATGGAAAGAAAGAGCCACAGATACCTTCTCCCACCCTTATTCACACTAAGGCCATCCAGACTGGCTGCCCTTGGGCAAGCTGGGCCATCCCCACCATCAAAAGGGGTTCTCAGTATTAGGTAATGGCAGAAGCTGTTGGGAAAGTCAGCACCAGGGGATAAGCCCTGCCATGGGGAGGGGAATTCGTTGAGAGATGAAGAGTGGCAGTGAGGAAGGGGTGGAAAGAAGGAACGATGGAGGAGAAAAAGGTGAGAGAAAAGAGTGGACCCCAGAGTGGCTGCACACCCTTCCTGGCACGAGGGGCAGCAGGCTGCTTTCAGGGCTCCGGCCGGCACTCCATTTCCAATTTGGCTTGTTTGAGAACATAAACCTCCCTCCAGTCTGGGCACCAATAAAAGAGGCAGCTCTGCAGAGTCTGCACTCAGCTGTGGCAAGCTGCCGACTTTCATTTCTTTTTACTACTGACTTCGTGTATCCCTCACCCCTTCCTCCCATTCTGGGGACTTTATGGACTGAGACGCAGTATCCTCCTTCCCCAGAGCAGGGGCTGGCTCCAGACCTGGAATTCCAGGAAATTTCCAGGGTTGTCTCTGGACAGCAGCAGGAAGCATCGCTGCCTGCTGCACTCAGCCCTATGCAAACAGGACCATGCCCCACCAATGCTGCTATCCTGTGAGGGTGAGATCCCCATCACAGACTGGCATGGGGCTTCTTCATCAGAGTCCTTCTTTCTCCTTCCAGAAGGTCATCTATACATCCATGTTGCCTATCCCAGCTTCAAGGAGGCACCAAGATGCCAGGGCATCTTATTCAGCCTTGTTCAGATGAAACCTGACTCCCCTCCCAGGATGTGCTGCTCCCCACAGCCAAGGACAGCTGTGCCCCACTGTTTGATGCCCCATGACCTTCACTCAAATCAGCTCCACACTCCAGCTGTGAGGCAACTCGTAACTTGCCTGCCGACTGTATGCCAAACTAGCAGACAGAAATCCAACCATCCCTCAGAACAGAAGTTTTGGGGTTTCCAAAGAAAGGTGTCTGGTTTTCCAGCGCTTTCCACCATTCTTTTTCTTTCCATTGGAGGTCCAGTCCCTCCCCACCCCTGAACAAACACTTGTTTTCTCAGGGATGTCCATGGAATACATGCTCAAAGCTCGACCCTCCACTGGTGTCCCTTTTCTGCCTCAAAGTCCCTACTGTGCTTTACTACATCCAGCCTGGTACATGGAAGCAAATTCCAGAAAAACAGACCATGATATTGAGAACAGAGTGATTTGGGTTTACCTTGTAAGCAACAACTGACCTACTAACACCACCCCACCTCCACCTGTTTTGACTGCTCTGACTGTACCAAATGCAGCCAAGCTGTCACAGGCAGCTCTAGAGAAGAACAGAAGCAACAAGTTGTTGTGTTTGGGTTTTTTTTCTGATAAACGTTACAAATTCTGAACTTAGCATTAACTAGCTTTGCAAATCTTGGCCTGCAGCATCGCTGCAGGCTGCTCCCTCCTCTGCTCAGCAGAACAGACGTGCACGTATGATATCTGGCACACGTGTGTCCTGTATAACATGACTATCACATGTTTCATTATGCATATGTGCACATTTAAGGCACACCCCAATACGTATGTGTTCAAATCCCTCAGTTTTTGGGATTACTTCAGCCTGGTTTTGCCATGCTTGCAGCAGCAGCTCAGGACACACACATGGAGATTCCCCATGCCAGGTCTGTGTATGAACACACATGGAGTTGCATTTTGTCTATGAGATCCTGTATTCAGGACCCAGTCTGCATGTACCTTATGGCAGATCATGGACAAATTTTGTTTAAAATGCAGATATTTTATTTTGTCCCTTCCCTCTGCTGTGTATCTTATGTGGAAGTATTTTATGAAACCAAGAGCTGTACTCTGCAATACACACTTCAAATAGATTTGCTTTGTGAGTGGAGTGGTTCTTTCTTTTATTTTATTTTTGCATGGGTACCGGTGAGTACATGAATGGCAGAAGAGGAGGAAAGATCACACAGGGAAACCAAATACCTTGGTACGTGTGTTTGAGTTTCTTCTTCATGGGTCTTTTTTTGCCTCAAGGAGCCACTTATGGGGCTGAAATACTGCAAGATCTGGTCTTCCTGTAGCATTCCTACCATCCAGGGAGTGAAACACCCAGCGCAGAACAGATCTTACATTATTTCAGCTCCACAGAGTGCTCCCTGAGGCATCAGCGAGAAACGTAAGCACAGCTATAGAGGCACAGAAAATGCTTGCAACACAGATGCAAGTGCTGAACTCTGAGTTCCTTCTTCAGAGGGAAGAGGCTAGATGCTGTGTCCACCCTGGCTGAGGCACGCTGCAAAGCTTGGGGCGGATGTCCTGCAAAAGGTCTGCTTTCAGTCTGGGCAACAGAAAGCCAAGCCCCATACAAACTGCAGGAACAGCACTGTGAGGGTGTTTGCAAGTTCATGATCCACAACTGGAAGCACTCACACTCCCAGGGTGCATAGGACACAGCAGAGCCAAGCTTGCAGTCATTTACACGCTGCTCTTCCAGTGTCACCTGCAGGAGGGAACTTCAGTTTGGAATGGAGCCATTGGACACACAGCAGAAACCAGCTCACACACTCTGTCTGTGCTTCCCATGGGGCTGGTGCACACCTTAACTGGAAGGTGCCCATCTCTGATACCATATCCCAGCATCCCAAGCTGAATCAGGACCTCAGTAAAACAAATGGTAGCTCTGGACTTTCTGTGATGTTCCTTAGAGCAAGTTTGCTCATGGCTGGGTGATGGAGCTCACATGTTTTGCAAGCCAAGGATGAATTAATTTTTTCTTTGTTACAGGATGTCCAAGCCAGTCCCATGTACTCCAATACAAACCTTTCAAACACTTTATAAAGAAATTATCAAACCAACACTAGCAACTAATGGATAACACAGACACAGCTCCCAGAAATGCATGTACTTTGGTCAGCAAAGCCTGTTCTGGTGGAGAGTGAGGGGTGCAGCCTCTCCCCTCCTTCCATCATCACCAGTGGTTGCAGTTTGTCAAGTGACGTGACTGGAGCCACACACTTAACATCACAGTTCCCTTTACTGCATGGGTGGCTCTAGACATCAGTGTAGACAAAACCCCCAATGTCCAACCCTGTTGGACATTGAAGGTGGCTGAGAACTTTTTTTTTTTTTCTACAATAATAAAAAACTTTTTTCTATAAATATTTCCCAAGTAACATCCTCTGTCTTGTCATAATGTTGGGGAAAATGTCCCATTGCCTACTAGCATTGCTGATCTCTAGAAATGGCTAGAAAATAGAAAAACTAGCCTACAGGACATTCTGTTATTTCTACATTTATTTTCATCATGAAGTGTAATGAAAAATGAAGTGGACAGGATGGACTAGGACAGAATGTTAATTCTGAAACAAAGTCAATGCAGATGCATGAAAATCATGTTAAAGTTTATGTTTTGATAACATTGAAAACATAAAATCTCTTATAAATATAATGAGAAAGGCAAAACCAAATAATCCATTGCATTTTGGGTGAGTTCAAATCTCTGCCAAAAATTCCAGTCAACATTTAACATTTTCAGAAAATGGTTCAATTTGGAGGATTCTGCATTTTCCAGTGGAAAAGTGGTACATCAATTCTTTTTTTTATCAGCTCTCTCGATTATAGTATGCTACTAAAGAGGGATGTTTTCCGCTGTAACCATTTTTTTCTAGCTGCAGGCATGTAATTTACACTTATATTTCAACTGACTAATACCGCATTAAGCATCCTCTCAGAACTGGACTTTCATTATCAAAGATTACATAACAACAAAAGAAAGCAGCTATAACGGCCAAAAATCCCAGAGCCCATGGCAAGGGAGCCCATAATAATGTGCCCTGTGGGAGCCCTGCGCCATGCAGCAGGGCAGCCTGATGGTCCCAGCCCACAGTCCCTTGCAATACTGCAGCACCCCATGGGGGAGCAGCCTGTGCCCCAGTAGCTACACAACGGGCTAAACCCAGCACAGAAACTACTCTTTCTTGCGCCTGAATCAGCTAGAGTTGAATGGAAAAGCCATTAAGCTTTGGGCACTCTGGTCTTTCTCTTTTTCCCAAATTATTTTCTTTCCTTTTTCATGCTTTTCTCTCCCCCTCCTTCAAACTCTCTTCTTTCTTCCCCATGATTTTCTTCTTTTTTTCCTTTTAGAGCCTAATGGTAGGCATTGTCCTGCTCTTCACAGCCGCATGTTTGCAGTTCATTGTGCTGTGTGGGCTGCTTTTGTGTCCTCCCCAGCCCACTGGTCACCCCTACACCACGAGCGGGCTCTTCATTTCCAAAGCCTGGCTTTGGAAACACCAAGTTGCCCTTTCCAGTGGCTCTTGGGCTTCAGTGGTTCAGCAGGGACGTCATCCTAAACCCGGCCTTCGAGTGACACAGTGGGCAGCCCCAGACAGGAGCTCTCCCCTCCCAGCCACCCAATTCACACTGCATTTCATCAGAAATAAAAAGGACAAGTTAATCTGTTTGGGCTGAGAACGAATGAAACGATGGGGGTAAAAAAACAGTGAAAGAAATGATATTTCTCTCCTCCGGCAAAGGGGAACGTTGTGGGTGGGAAGGAGGGTGGGGGTGGGTAGAGGGAAGGAAGGTTGCTTTATTTTATTGATTCAAAAAAACCCACACACATATCCCACAGGCGCCAAAAAGCACAGGGCAATGATTAATGTCCCCTCAGAAAAAGAAATTATATCGAATAAATTAAACTACTGTGGCAGCAAATTGAAAAATAAGGATGTAAATGAGGTTTGAATACTTAATATCTGAGAAGGGGAAGCGAGTCCCGGTCATGGAGAGAATGGTGAGAAATTGTCAGTGACCCAAGGGGAGACTCCCGTCTGCCAGGCTAGGAGCCCCTCTGCTCCAGGCAGGAGGTCAGCAGCAAGGGCCAGCATTGGGAGTGGAGCAGGATTGGCTCACACATGGAGGTGGAGTCAGCCACGCTGAAGCCTGTGATTGCTCCTCCAGCAAAGCCATGCATGGGCATTCTCACTCCATGGATAGACCAAAACTGGGCCCAGCTACTTCAGGTAGCCTCACAAACAGCATTTCATGGCGCAGGCTATTAGAGGAGAAGACAGGGAGCTGCAGGGGTTTGCCCACATTTGTCACTTGGCATGCAGCCTTTCCCCTGAGGAAGTGTGGACTGCTCGACATCAGCGTCACATCCATGTCATGCCAGTGGGGCTGTATGCACTACTGTGTAATAAAGGCAGAGGTTTTTGCTACCCAAACATATATATTTGCTCTGTAATGGATGCTCACATTAGCAGCAGCCTGGTTAAAAATTAGGGCACGCAAGCCTCTTGCTGTAATAAGCTAGCCCAGCCCCATTAGGCAAGGTCAGCGTGTGCCAGGAGTAAAGGAAAGGAAACCCGTACAGGACAGTGGTGAAGGAAAAGCCATGGCAAAGACATTCTATCTCCACATTGGAATTGTTTGTATGAAGAAAACAGTCCTTATTCCCAAGACTTTCCCAGCTCAGCTCAGCCAGGCTATGAGGTGACCATGTTCAGATTTGGATGCATGCTGCCATTAAGCCACACAGTACTGCAACAGCTCTACTAAACCTGCTGGCTGTCAGCTTGTGTTTCACATGCTATGTGGTGTGGTGTGGTATGGACAACAGATTAGCAGGCCTAAAGAAATCAGACTTTAGCTCTCACTTCTGGCACCGATTTGTTGCCACTGTCCAGTCATTTCCTCCTTTTCTTGCCCCATCCCTAGCAGTGGGACAGTATGGTGCGGCAAGATCTGGCACTGGAAAGCACAGAGGAGATTGACCTTCACATGACAGAGCCGTGGAGCTGGTGGTAAGTTCTGGGAGTGAAGAAGGATTCTATGGGAAACCTGTCCTCTTGTATGCTGCCATGTCCCTTGGACATGTTTTCCATACTACAGGTGCAGGTGAAGGATCCTGACTGGGAATTACAAGTTTTGTCACCATCAAAACAAAAAAAACCACAAAGCACAGAAATCTTTCCTTGCAGTTCTAAGAGCTTGCTGAGCAGCAAGGGTCCAAGGAAAAGGCTGCTGATACCAGAGACAGTAAAGATATATAGTGGGAGTCTGGGGATACCAGGTACTGGGGTCCTGCTTCAGGCCACAGGCTGTATTTCTGTCCTCCTGTGACCATGAGAGAAGTGGTGGAGTTGGAGAGAAAAAAGGCAGTTATTCACCAAAATGGGAGGAAAGAAAACTGCTACTCTGATTCCTGGGTGCAGGATGGTGGCTCAGCCTGGGAGCTGCTGACGCCAGAGCCCTGCAGAGCCAGGGGCAGCTCCTGCTCCTGGGAGCTCGATGCTGTTTTGGGGTCAGGCAGAGACCTGGCTGTGGGGAGTATCTGTCAAATGACAGAGAGGCAGAATAAGGAGGGGGCAGAGGACCCAGGTGACATCTCATGGGGTGTCTGAATTTAGGCTGAGGGGCCAGTAGCAGAGCAGAGCACCTTCCCTTGCCATTTCAGCTTAACCTCAGGCACAGCCATTAACCCGACTCGATGAGAAATTAATATTCCCCAAGTTGCCAGAAAGCTGCTCACTCTGGCTTGTTTTCTTTCCATCTGGCTGTGGTGGAGGAGAGCCCATCCTCAGCTTGCTGCTCAGCTGGCTCTTCCTTTTTTATCTCTTGTCTCTCCATCTCCCATTCAGCCTCCTCTATCTCTGCATTCCCTCTCTGCTTCCCTCTGCCAGTGCGGGTGTGTGTGTGTGCGTGTGCGTGTGTCCCTCTCTCTTCCCTTCTGTCTTTTTTGTTCATATATATTTAGTATTTATTTACAAGCTTGATTTTTTTCCCTCTGAGTGAAGCCAGGCATGCACAGAAATCCTTAAGATGCTATAAAGCCGCTGAGGTATAAAATGGAAAGTGCTTAGCCTGCCTGTACAGAAATATCTCACTGCGCCGCACTGGAAGCCACCGAAGCTGGGCACTGTAAATCTCATAGAGTTTAGCTTGTTTGTTTACACCATGACGACGATCTAAAGAGAAAAAGAGAGAAAGGGAGAGGGAGAAGCTCTCAGTTCCCCTGCCAGGCCACAGCGCACATTCCCTTCCCAAAGCATTTATTGGGCCTCATGAGCAGGATGCTGGGACAGCAGTGCCTTCCCAGCCCATCTGGGCAGCCCAGTGCTGGGGTGGGGAGAGGTGACCTCTGATGCTGTCCTTTCCAGGACGCAGGGTGAGGCAGCTTGTACATTTCCCAATGCCATCCCAAGGGAGATGTTATGAGGATCTACTGCTGGGACAGAGTGGACTTTCTTGCTTCTTACTCGTTGATCAGTCCCTTTGACTGTTCAGCCTTGGCCTAAGTGTCTTTCTGAGACCACCCTGAACAAACACCAAAGGTCTTCCTAAAGACCTTGAAATGGTCCTTGATAGAAGCAATGTACAAAGAAAACCTGAACTTGGGGAAATCAGTTCAAATTTGGACTCATCTGTTACCTTTCGTGTACTAGGGTCCCTCTTTGAAAGCTGTCATGCCCCTGCTCGCAAAGCACAGCTCCACCACCACCCTTCCTGTTCAGCTCATCTCTACAACAGTGCCCACATAAGAACCCCATGTACTGACCACTGATGGGGCTCTGGTCTTGCTCCCACTGTCTCCAGGTAGATCCATCTATGGCTCTTGGGGACAGTGGCATCTCAGCACACACCAGGATGGGCCCTGCCATTTGGTGCTGCCCCACAAAGTAACACACTCACACCTCTCCCACATGGCTGCCCTGGTAAGCAGACTGCTGGACCTGAGTTGGATTTGTGTGGATTTTCCTTTTGGACAGCAAACGGTAGAGTCCTGGAAAGCAAACAGTAGGAAAACCCATTTCACAGCTCCCCACTGGAATCATGGAGGATCAGCAGCCAAATATCTGCATGCCAAACACAGTGGTCTCCACTGGAGCAAAAGATGGAGCCACAGTGGCATAGATGAGACAAGGACTGGGAAGGAAAGGAAAAGCAAAGCAGTCAAAATCAGAAATTTTAAGTGCTATATATAGTATAGTTGCAGAAAGACAGTGTGTAAAATGTGACAGCCTGCAGTGATGGCACTGTAAAAACATCTCTTGTTTAAAAAAACACACCAGGCTGTTATATTTGTTCTTATGTCACATGTAGGGAATTCAGCCTGCAATGCTGATGTGATCTGACCCAAACCACACAGGGAGTTTGCTGCGGACATTGGAGTTGAGCTCAGGTCTCCCATGCCCTAGACATGAGACCCTTTCTAACATGAAGGTATAAAAGCCTTGGACACAGGAAAAGAAATCTAAAAATATCAGAGGTTGTCTCAAGTATCCATGGGCAAAGAACTAGGAAGGAAAGAATCGTACCCTCTCCATGAGTGGCTACATACAGCTGAGGGTGCCAGGACTCCGAGGCTGCCTCCCAGCTTCCTGCCAGCTCCAGTGTCACAAGGCATATGCAGGGAAATTCTTGCTGTGCTGTTAGCCTGCATGGATGTGCACTGTCCAGATTCAACAGTGGGAGAGAAAGCTGGAGTTCAGTGTCTACTTGGCATGCTGGTGGGTTTGCACCTCTTTCCATGAGCATCCATTGGAAAGACAGCTTCATCCATCCTCTTCCCAAAAAACCCTGCAAGCATGAAATCTATAGATAAACAGTCACAGGTGGTTGTTGAGTCAAGCTCTTCTGCATCCTGTTGTTCCTAAGAGCTGCTACGCTTCCAAGGCAAGGGGAGGAGAAATTGGAGGAAAGTGTGGAAGTCATTGCTTTGGGGTGCCAGCCTGACACTGCGGTGTGTAACAAGGGTGCAAGAGTGCTCCCTGCAGGAAGATGACTAGTTTATGGTCTTATGTTGGGCCAGAGTTGCAAGAGGCAGAGAGAACAGGATCTTGGAAGTCCCAGCTTGCAAAGTAGATTTGCACTGAGGCTTGTTGGCAGGAAGGAAGGGAATGTTTCAATAGGACCTATACAAAGGCAATGACTTGTCTGTGCATCCCAATACAACCCTCCTCCCCTATAGAAGCATGCATATTGGGAAGGACTTTTCACCAGTGAAAAGAAGAAACTGGGTCCTGCCACAAAGATAAAGACTTCATGCACAGTAAGGTTGAATAAGCCTTGAAATGTCTCCTCCCTGATTTTTTGCTGAAATCCTTCTTTTTTGTTTGTTTTTCTCTTCCTTCCCAAATGGCTTCCTGGCCTCTTCTTTAAGGGGGCATGCCAGAGCCCAGAGTAGGGGTCTCCACAGCGCTCAGAAAAGGCCCCCAGACAGCTGCAGTGAAAGGGATGCTGCAATCCTAAATGCCCTGTGCGCTCTACATATTGTGGAAAAAGCTGTTGCATTCATCAATGTCAGACGCAGAGTTTGAATAAATTTGAATGCGCTCAAGCGTGTTCCCTGCAGTTTTCTATAATATCACTTTCCAGTTTGAATATTTCACTTACTTTTTTTCAAATTTCTTTTTATCCACCAGTTTTTACTCCTTTTCATCCTCTCCCCTCTCCACCTTACCCCCCCTCTCCAGGTTTTTATGCTTGTAACCCAAGCAAATGGACAAGGAAGCCATGCTGCAAGCTTCCTCTCAGCAGTGCCCTGGAAAAGGCAGTCACATCAAACACTACAGTCATGCCTTCTCAGCTGTTGGCCAGTTTGAACATCTTCCCACCACATAACAATGTGGGACACTGTGGCTAGGAGAAAGGCGTCTGTGCAGGATTGACTTGTAAGAGTCTCACAAAAGATTCTTGCTTGCCTTGGCCCCCTGGCTGAGCTCTGTGGGGCTCTGGCTGTGGAAGGGGGATGATATAGTCAGTGTCATGAGCCATAAACAGGATCCCACCCATCCATATGCCCTGAAGGTCAGAGCCAGTCACTGAGAAGCAGCAGGTCTGCAACTGACCTCCTGCTGGTGTTGCATGGTGGTGTTCTAGAGTTACTCCAGGGTAAATAAACTGAACTGAATTTATACTTTCTTTCCTCTTCTTTGCCACCAGAGTAAACCTATCAGCCCCTTTTGTTTCCCAGACATGTTTGTCATCCCTGTATTGGAAACTATACTTATGAGTGTGTTCATAGACCACCAAGTGATGTGAGCTAGGCAGATCTGCTAAAGGGTTACTTACACTCTTGACCAGCCAAAGAGAAGGGCATGCTATTTACAAACCTGCTTTTGGGCTAAGTTCCCATGCCTTCTGTTTAACTAGGAGGGAACAAGGAAGAGAAATGTCTTGTACCAACCTGATCAGACCAACACCTCCAAGATGGCCAGCCCTTGCCCAGGACAGTGGGTCCTGGGGGCAGAGGCTATGTGAGTGTTGGGACCAGGAGGGGAGAAAGGGCTGACAGCACCAGAGAATGAACGAATTCTGCTGCTTGTATTGAGAATTCACTGCTCTCCCTTGTAGTGAAAACTCTATGATCTTGTGACTAACCACTTTCCCCTTTCACTGTTTTTGATTTATATCCCATTACTTCGCCTGTTTGTGCCTTGCAGACATGAATTTTTTCCCTGACACCTCCTATGCAGCAGCCACGTCAAAACCTTTGATAAAATAATAGTGGTAAGACATTTGCATGGCTGTTTTTATGTTTCCAGGGATATAGACATCAATTAAAACTCTTCATACAATCTGATCCGTCGTTATTAAAGGCATTAATACTGGCACGCCCCTCAGATTAGGGGCTGCTCACCGGGCGATGGAGGAAAGCAGGGAACATTGTCCGCATGCGTCCCCTTCCTGCTTGGCTCCCACAGGGATCTCGCTTGGAGGACAATCAGCACAGGCTACCAAGGGCACCAGTGGCTGTACCAAACTGCCTGGGGGGTGGTATAGGGCAAATGTATCCCATGACCCAGAAAAGCACAGCACTGCCCTCCCAACACCTCTCCTACCACCACACAACCTTGAATAACAAACACAAGCTCTGTGACTGCCTCCTTCCCGGACCAAAGGTGTCTGGATTGCTTCAATACATGCCCCAAAGGTGCCCAAAGAGGGCAGCTGAGATTGCAGCCATGGGATGTTTGGTGCTGAGCATTCACTGAATGAAAGGTAACCTTCAACAATATATGTAAATTGGAGAGGGAGAGTTGAGGAACAGAGAGAATATGTGATTTTCACATGGCAACTCATGTAGCAGTTCCTCATCAAAGATGCCCACGTTATCAAAGACAAGAAGCATCTTTCTTAACCAGACGGAAACT
The DNA here is from genome assembly GCA_009867235.2 of Psittacus erithacus. Lineage (NCBI taxonomy): Eukaryota > Metazoa > Chordata > Aves > Psittaciformes > Psittacidae > Psittacus > Psittacus erithacus. Next base: position 74,954 of record WYDI02025854.1, on the reverse strand, counting down.
GAGACTGTTAAATATGCCAGCACTGGTACCTAATTAGAGGAAGAAATGGGTACTGCAGTGGTCAGCCTGTGAAAAATGTCAGTGCCAACACCCAGGGTTTCACTTGGTAAGGCAAACCAGACGGTCTGATAATCACAGCCTACTGCCGTCCTGCCCAGGACCACATGTGCCCAGCTTTTCTCATCCAACACAGCCTACAACAATTCCTGCTAGAGCTGGAAACAGTTGGTGTCCCCACCTAATCCTCCTCACAATGCCTCTTATGGGGGGAAGTCTGAATTTGCAACGAACATTTTTGGAGGCAGCACCTTTCCCTTTTACCTCCAGCCTCACCACCACCCAGAACCCGTGTTCCCTCCTGCTGGCACTGTATGATACTGCCAAAGGCTCCCTTTGGTTGTGGTGCCTTCCTCAGTGCTGTTAGAGGACTCCATAACAGTAGCACTATGTGCGCTAGGAAAACTTCCCTGCATGCAGTTTTCCATATTTTCATTTAGTACAGCAATGAGATGTAGGAAATCTTAGTTATTGCGTGATGGTTTATAGGTTACTGCTTTCTCTGCTGTAAATATCTGAAATAATTGACATTATTTCAAACTTTCTTGTCCTTTTTTTGTTTTCATCTCTTCCTTTTCCTCCTTGCACAGCAGGAAGAAACTGGTCCTTCTGCTTGGCATCTCCCATGAGAAAAGACAGTCAATATGCCCAAGCAATGGGCACAGAACAGCCCCTGGTCTCCTCTCCCAATCACACTGCTCAGCTTTCCCCCTGCCTTCCTGAGGGTCAGGCAAAATTGTTCGAGAGATGGTGGAAGAAAGGTGGGGACCATATATTGTGAGAAAATCTCCACCAGCAGTGACAATGCATCTATACAGGTGCAAATGCTTTGAAATATACCAGGGCTTAGCAACAGCATGGACCCTTGGAGGAGATGGCTTTTCTTCCATCCTGTCCAGGCACAGGAGGGTACCAGCCCAGCAGGCACTTCCTTGATGCCTCACCAAGCAGGAAACCTGCCTGGAGCATTGCCTCCCCCAGTTTTGCCGAAGGATGGGAAAGATGTCAGTGGGGGGAGAAACTCCCCTCTCTCATCTGAAGGCAACTTGGGCAACTGCCTACTTGCCAGGCACCTGGGCACATCCCAGCACGGCCAGCCCCTGCCCCCCAAGTATATGCTATGGGTCTGCAGCTAAGACAGGCAGTGCCAAGGAAAATCACCCCCAGTATGAGAGCCGGGGGGGTGGCAGGAGGAGCAAGATGTGTGTGCATCCCCCATTTTGGTGTCTCTTTTTAAGCACCGGCTTTCCATTGCCCCAGGGGAGCCAGGGGAAAGCATGTGTCTCTCAGGCACACAGCAGCCCTGACTGGGTAACGGTGCAGAACGTAGTGTTGTCTATTAGGTAGGAGACTGGTTAATACAAAGAGTTGTTGGTAATAACAATGTCCTTTCAGCAGTGACAGAGACAAAGTACCTGCATGTGGCGTGTACCACTGCGTGCAGCAAGCGATGGTCGCAGGGAAGCTTTGGAGATCATTTGAATTTCACATCCAGGGAGAGTCGGCCTATCATTAAAAACCCCTAATTTCAGTGTCAGGTGGAGTTCCAGGTAATCGATCATGGTGTCAGCTGGCACAGGCTCTCCTTGCCTTGCCTCCAAGTCAGCCTTGTTTTTTTCCTATTAAACTTGTTGCTGGGATCCAGAGGGAAGTGTGGGAGCACACAAAAGGCAGACCACGCAACCCCCCTCATTACTGGCGAGGCGCAGGCTGATGAGACCAGGAAGGTGGGGCTGAAGGCTAGTGTGGGATGGCTATGGTTAGGGGGTAGGGAAAGGGGATGCTGGGAAAAGGATCTTTACTGCAGCAAGGTGCAGAAGGGACTTGCAGGGAGGGAGTCTCAAAACATCACTTCCTGGTAAGTGATACTTCTTGGGGAAGGCATTGCAGGAGACCCTCCATGTGTTACTGATGCTGCTAAGCCCCACCAAGCAGTTTTGCTGCTTCCTGCATCCTCTCTGCCCCTCTGAGTCTTTCAAACTCGCTGTGCCCCTTTGGGTCTCATCCTGCACTCACTACCCTTCGCCTCCTCATCTCAAATCTTTCCTCCCCTGAACCCTACACAAGCATCTCCAGCATCAAAAGCCCCTCTCAGCCCTCATCAGCCAGCTCTCTAGGGTCCATCTCTTTCCCTCTAGAGTCAGATTCCCTTTAATGGGTAGCATAAGGCTGCTCCCTACAGCTTCAGTTACCAGGGAAACATTTTTTGCAAGAGAATTTTTTGGTTACAAAACAACCTTCCTCTTCCCCCAAAGGTCAAATCTGCATGAAGAATTGCCACCAACAGAAACATACTCTGTTTTCCATCATATTTCACCCCAGTTTTAAAACTCATATCTGTAACCAAAGTTGAATTAGGAGGCTTCGTACACGGGGAGAAAAATATTTCCAAAATAATGCCAATAAAAATGTGCTTTAGAAAACTGAAGGAATATGCTAGAAAAAGAGCTTTTAATTCCTACACACATTCTGCTGGAAATCCCATTGCAATCCTACTACACAGAAATCACATTGAAACACTTCTATAACATTTGCTCAATGCTTTGACTAGTTCTGCTTGCCCCTGTGACTGCTTTGTAGCTAAGGTTTAAGAGCAGTAATAGAGCCACCATTTACTGCTGCTTTTACCTACAGATCAGAAGTATCAGCCTAAGCAAGTCCAGGACTCTGTGTCCCACGTGCATGGTGAAAGACATCCACTGAGCCAAAAAAGCTGAAAAAAACCAGGACCAGGCCTATCATCCTTCCTGAGAGGGAGGGCATGGACACACAGAATTAGATGCTCTGTTTTTGTAGGACTGAGGTGCATAGCCCCAACAGGATGGTTCAGCAGAAAGGGGTTGCAGTAGGGGTAAGAGATAAGGAATGTGGGATTTTGAGGCAGGACTGCCCTGATGGACTTCCTGTGCTCAGGGCTTTCATGCTCAAGCGATTTCTAAAGTCACAGGAAAGCAGAGGGAGGTGGCTCTGGAGGTCAGTGTGGAGCGAGTCAGGTCTCAGCCAGAGATCACTGAGACTGGCTGAATGCGTCATTCAGGGTTGAGGAGTGGGGCTTGCAGTGTGGATTGTCAGTGTGGGTATGAGTTGGAAGGAAAACATAAAATTGCCCTTGACTGTGAGAGCAGGTACAGCTGTAGAGGAAGCCTTGAGGAGGCAGTTGGAAGGGTGCAGGCGAGCAGCTAGACTGGCTGTCTCTGTGGTGCGAGGACAATGCTCGTCTCTGCTGAGCCCACTCAGACTTCTCTGGACATCCACATGACAGGGAAAGGTTAAACTGGTCTAACTGCAGCACTGCAGGATTGCGATCTTTGTTTCCAAGAGAGAAACTGGGCAGCAGGAAAGGCACTGCTGTAATGCTTAACCATAAAGCTGGGCAGGGAGCCCAAACATAGAAAGTTGAGGTTAACATGATTCACTGTTGGATCAAAGGTCATTGTGGATCGGGAACATCCAGCTGAGACTGGAAATCTCTCATGCATAGTAAATTGGCCATACCATTTATGCCAGTGCTGCAGAAGGACAGTGCACCCAGGGCCGGTGGTGATGTTGGAGTTTGCTAAGCTGTAGCTGCATGCTGTACAAGAACCTGGTGAAGAGCCCTGCCTTCCATCTTCCTGACTTGGATTTGTACTGGGCACAGGGCCAGGCATGAGCAGCAAAGACCTTTATAGCGCTCTTCACGGCTGGGTACATGGGCAGGGCTCTCCTCCAAGCCACCCAGTCCTCCCAGGACCTGGGACCACTCTTGATCTTGAGGGGCATGGGTTAAGAACAGGTTTCCTGCAGCTGACAGTTTTGCCTAGATGGTGACAGTTGCTGTAGTGACCGTGTCAAAACACCTTTAATTTCTTGGCCTGGTTAGCCAGACTCTATTTATAACCCAACTGACTGCAGACCTTCCGTTCTGAGCCTGGGCTCACTGAATCCCTAGTAAGTGGCCTGGACTTATCTGCCACCATGGTCTGTGAGCACAATGACTACTATTCATTTTTACAAGACTCCAAGACAAAGAAGTGTGAGGAAGAGCGTGGCTCAGTTCCTGCCTGTAACGTATATTAAGCGCTTCTCGCCACTTCGGAGCTTGCTGATGGGCAGTTGGAGAAATTCATTTCTCATCTGGCTGTGGGGTAAAGGGACCCCTGGCCTGAAAATGGCCAGGTGAGAGTGATAGTCCCAGGTCTGCTCCTCTCTTCTGGCCTGCCAGAACAATTGGTAGCTGCTGCAGCTCCGCAGGGGGCTGGAGACACTTGGATCCCACATGATGCCCAGAGGAGAGGAGAAACCAATTGCCTTTGTGTCAAGGATACTAAGCAAAGTATAAAGAAACTACGTGCAAATTGAATGGGAGGCATTAGGATATATCTTTGGACAGAGCACGGGTTTCATCAGCAGTTGCATGGACTAAGATTGATACATCTGACTTCTCCCTCTCCTGTCTCCCTCTGCTCCTCAGGTGGCTCTTCTGGCTGCCAGCTGAGGGGAAGGTACATCCCTGATCCCTCACAGAAGAACTGGCAATGGCTGAGGCTTGTTGAGGTTCCCCAGACAGGTACATACCGAGGTGCAAAACCAATGATGCACGGATACCTGAGATCACAGGCAGATAAAAACTGCTTCAAGGGCTGGGGACTGGAAGGGGCACACTCGTGGTCTGAGGCTGGTTTGCAGCTCAGATGGTGATTCTGCGTGTGACCTGGGGTGAAGCACCTCATCTCTGGGCTTTGATTCCCTCTCCTTTTCACCAGAGTATGGCCCACCAATTTAGTTCATCTTTATGGTGCTGGGAATGGCTCTCCATGTGGCCCTGCACTACATCCCAGTTCAGTGCATTTGCACTGATAGGAGCTGCTGTGGTGGAAACAGCAATGCTGGAATATGTGATAATGCATAATGGGAGAAGGTGAGGCTGGAGCTGACAGGCTCACCTCTTCAGCTTACAGTAACAGTGACAAATCTCTCATCGTTTGTTCCTTCCTTGTCTGGCACTTTGGCTTCTCTTTAAATGGAGTTTATCATGGCGCAATGGGCTTTTTTCCAAGTTAATGTCTGTCAGCTACAATTTGTTCAAGCGACCTTCGTAGGCTCAGGGGAATTTTAAAAATAAATAAAGAAAGGCCTGCTGCAGTGCTAAGGGAGAGTTTCACCTGACAGTCAGAGATAGAGACACCTCAGTGCCTGGAGCACTGTGTCCTTCCAGGACCAAGACAGGGGAAATGGGCTGATTAGGGAAAAGATTCTGCGGCCTCAGGGATGTGTGCTTGATAGAAGACAGGACAGGGCTGAGAGACAGACACAAGGCTGTGCTGGCAGGGAAGGGGAGCACACAGCACTCAGTTCCCTGAACCTTTCTCTGAGTCCTGTTGCCCATACAGTAGGGACTGCACTGGAGTGTGGGTTCACGCAATAGCCCTCAAAGAACCCACAAAGAATACAGTCCAGATGCTCTTGTCTTTGCTTCTCTCTCCAAACACACATCTCTGATAACGCCTTCTGAAAAGCCGCCCTGCTGTTGACTGAACCCACAAATCAGGGCCCCTTGGCCGGGCTGCTCAGGCTAGGGGTGGTCCTGGGGAATGGCAGACTTCATGTTCTGCCCTTGCAGGCAGCTGGGTGCAGTTCTCTGCCTCAGCTTTGCCTTGTGAAGAGGCTATGGTCATTTGTCTAGGATTTACCTCAGCCACAGCTGGCAAGCTAGGTGGGAAGTGGATTTGAGTGTTCAGGAACAGTGATAGGGGAAAATACCTGTGGAAAAAGTCAGGACAGGAGAAAATTGGCTTGGAGGCTGTGACTGAGGAATGAAAAAAGTCAACACTTCACTTGAACAAAGCCAAGGACATGGGAGAACAGGGAAGGAAAGAGTATCCTTCTGGTCAGAGAAATACAGTCTAAAGCCAACCTCCTGGCTCTAGCTAGTTGTGGGCAGACTTTGCAGGGTTATCCAACCTTCACGTGCCAGCAAGAATCACACCAAAATCTATATGTCCAAGACGCACAAGAGACCTGAAAGGATGGGAGCTCTGGGGCATCCCTTACTTCACAGGAGCTGGGCTGAAGTTGCAGCAGGGGCCCAACTTTGAGGAAGTCAGAAATTAGTTTCTCTTCCTGACTCTGACACTGTCACAGTGTGGAAACTTGGGAAAGTCAACATGCATTTGTTTTCTCTCAGTGCATTTGTACAGTGCTCCGCGTAACAAGGGCCTTTGTTCTGAGTGGTGCTGGGAGGCAAGTGGTAATAATAATCATAGCGATAACAGTAGTGACGCTATGGACTGAGCTGTTTGGGATCCTTCTTCTAAACGCTTCTACACCCAGTGCCTGGGAAGAAAAAGAAAGTGGTCATTTAGAGTATCACAATGAAAGAACAAGCAGGGTCAAAAGAGATCTAAATTAATGAGACCTGCTTATTGGATCTTGTTCTTATTCTTCTGCACACCTGAGCCTTTTCCCAGCATCTGCTGGCAGTGCTTACAGCTGCCCTCCTCACCCAGCCTTCATTTGTTTCAGTTCCTGGTCTTTCCCTGTTGCTGTGTGGGATGTAAAGCAGGCTACAGAAACCACAGGACCATCAAGGACTATTCAACATCCATCACCTGACATTTGAGCATGAACAAGGCATATGATGCATAAAGACCCTTCCAGCACAGTAAACAATACTCCATGAGGCCAGAGTTCAGTGACAATCAAGGCTTAGAATTAGCTCCATCTTCTGGCATGGCAGCAAAGACCCCTATCTTTGCCCTACAGGCAAGCTGTACCCCATTCAGCCTTCCCTGAAGACCTCTCCTGAGTCAGCAGAGCTTTGCTGATCTCGGATCAGCAAAGGATCTTGGCTCCAGCCCAGATCTGGCCCCAGTGTTCACAAGGATTTGGGGGATTCTTTTTGCTTTAGGGCTATCAGAATATAGGACATTTTTTTTTTCCTTCCTGATTTCCTAAAGCTTAAACTAGGCAACAACACATATCACCTGTTACTTTACACACACGCACACAAATGTGTACATCCCTAGGAGAAAGGCAGATAGTGGTATTTATAGAGCAAGGAACAGGGCAGTGCAAATACACATCAGCACCTGGTGAACCTCCTGGTCCCAGATATAAGCCATAAAGTGCGCCAAAATGCAGTAGTGTTGCACTCATTGCAATAGTGTTTTGCTGACCAATGTCAGAGGAGAAGTCAAGGTGGGAGTCTGCTAGACATCACCAGCCCCATTGCAAGGCACAGCCCAGTGCAGTCTGAAACAGTGGCACTGCCCCTGTTATGTGATGCCCTGTACAACCCAGGACCTGGGACTGGGCATACTCAGAGCAAAGAGACTTGGAGGCTCACTAATTCTTTCCCTAACATGAAAGTTGTTTTAATGTTTTTGCTATACAAAAAGATGTGGACAGGCTAGAGAGGGTCCAGAGAAGGGAGGTAACGATTGTCAAAGGCCTGGGAAGCCTGCCCTATGAAAAAAGGCTGAGGGAACATGGTTTGTTCAGCCTTAAGAAAAGGTGGCTCATGAGAGACCTGATCACCATGTTCTGGTATATAAAGGGTGCTGCAAAGAAGATGGAGTCATAAGGAAAAGACAAGAGGTGATAGGCACAAGCTACTTGCTGGTAAGATTCCAGCTGGACATAGGAGGAAAATTTTTCACAATGAGAACAATCAGCCATTGGGATAATCTCTCCAGGGAGGTGGTGTTTTTCTCTATATTGGACACTTTTAAGATTCGACCAGAGAGGGCACTGGGACATCTAGTCTAGGCTGTGGTTTTGCCAAGAAAGGATGGACCAGATGATCCTTGAGGTCCCTTCCAACCTGGTATTCTATGATTCTATGAATGTCTGGGCCATACAGCTTGCACAGTAGCATGGGGTTTTTTACTTAGTGCATGTCTGCTATCCCAGAAGTGCAGCTTTAGGGCCAAAATACGAGTGTACTTGCAATGACAGTGCATCTTAGAATCATAGAATCATTTAGGTTGGAAACGACCTTAAAGGTCATTGAGTTCAACCACAAACCTAAACTTCCAAGTTCACCACTAAACCATGCCCCTAGTTACAAATATGCCAGCATATTTAATGTCTGCTGTTCTCTGTTTGCAACCTTAGGTGCATTTTTGGAGTGGAAATGAAAGGTTGATTTTTGCTTCAGACCTTCCATGGCTGTCAACACGACTATCAAGGGATTTGTAGATGAGTATTTAGTACTGAGCTTTGACATTATTGACTTTCCCAACATTAAGAAAAAAAAAATCAAAAGAAAAAGAGAAAGAAGAATAAAAAAAATTTTTTAGAAAAAAAGAAAAAATAGGAAGGGGAAGAAATATTGCACTGATGAGTTGCTAAAGAGGTGAACTGAACATAAACACATACAGTGATGTCTTCCTGAGTATGCAGACAGCCTGGACTGTAGCTGAGAAAGGCACAAGCTGCCTACACCCATCTCGGTATGTCAGCTCTGAAACCTAATGCTGACACTTTAGAAAGAACTACTCAAATGGCTTTCCTAGCCACAAATTTTGCAGATGCCTGCAACTCTTTTAATTAGCCCCCAGTCCCAGGTCATTTTCTTCCTTCGAGAAGGCAAAACATTCAGCTGTCTTTCTTCAACAGTCAAACCAAGCCTGTATCTTTCATGTTACAGACATTTATGTTGCATTCAGAATGAGGCACCATCTCAAAGCATAGGAACAGCACAGAATAAAGACTTTACCATCAATTTCAATAAGTTTAGGAATCTTGGAATGATTCTATTGTTCATGATTCTCCTCAGTTCATCTCTCCTGGTATATAGATCATGGTGCAGTCCTGCCAGTGTGCCTTCTTTTCCTTAGCAGCAGGGATCACACCACCGCACAGCTCATCATAAACTCAGTACTGCAGCAGTTGGAGCAGGACTGAAGGCGGCTGTCTCACCAGGGGGAGGCACTGTGGACTGGAGACAGGAGGGAGATGTTACTGGAGGCATCCTCGTGAGTTTTGGAGTGGCTTTTAGGTTTGAAACACTAGGACTTATTGTGAGTTTATGGGTTTTTTAACTATTAAGAACAGAGTTTAAAGCTGAAAGAATTGTGAAAGTTGCTGAGCGCTTTATTGTCACGTTCCCAAGTTCCCACTTTCCCTTGCATTCTGGTAACATAAATGAAATAAGATCAACCTGAGACTGCAGACAGCCTGAAAAAAATACCCATCATGACTGTGCTTACTGCATTCAGCCTGATGAGGCACGTCCACCTCAACTATCACCTTTCTTAAGTGCCCCATCCATCCCTGTGTCTTGCTGGGTTCAGCCATCTCTACCTCCATCCCATACAAATCCATCTGGAGGGCAATTCCCATTCACATCTGTCTGTCCGTCCGTCCACCCATCCATCCATAAATCCATCCATCCATTCCTAGCTGTTTGTCTGCTTGTGAGAACTGATCCTCCAGAGCATTTAATTGGTACAGCAAGGGTAGCAGCAAAATTCTCTCGAGCCATGTGGACTGTCTCTGAGAGGATGCTCCTCTCCCACTGGGGGGACATTTGTGTTGACCCACAGTCCTCCTCTTCCTCACCCCCCATTTGAATGGGACACCCCTGCAGGGATGAGAAAGGGGCCAGCAGGCAGTACCCTGCAGCAGGGCTATGAGTACGCTGCAAGGGAAACCTCTGTGCCAAGGTTTTTCTCCCTTTGTGCTTGCTCCTGGGGAGTGTACCTGGCAGAGCAAAGTCCGCTGCCCTTCCTCCCATCACCCTCCCTTTCCCCACCAGCAGCCCCCAGCCCGATGGAGAGACCAGCCTGGATGGAGAGCTTTTCTCTTCAGCGTGCCGCACTATGACAGATGATTGACTCGAAACAATATCTAAGGCGATCAGGATAAAGTACCGACCATTTCAAGGCTCAGCAGAATTCAAATTCTAATTAGACTTCTCACCACATTCCAAATAAAAATTGTTCCCCTGATATCCTTTTTGCCTATCAGGTGTCTCTCCCTGATCGCTGGAACAAAACGCATAAAGAAAGTGATTAAAGCCATAACAAAGGCATAAAATTGAAATTATCGCTGGTATCACATCTGGGAGCAGAGTGTGTCACCACACTGCCCCCCTCTCCTCGGTGCGCTCCCTCCCCAGATAGACACACACACGTGTCCCCCCATGGTTCTTGCCTTGAATATGAGCGACAGGCTGGGGGAGAGGGGGTGGAGGGGATGGGAGAAGGTCTTGTTCCAGGTTGGAAGTTATCCATTCCTATGGTCTGGGATGGGATCTCAGCCCACATCCCCTGGCCCCACCACCTCCAGCCCACGGCTGAACTGGAGTTGCTGTGGGTGTAAATCGCCCCACGGACATGGTGCTGCTTTACATTAGCTGAGGATCTGGCCCCTGGCATCTGCAAATGCAACACATGCAGGCGCCTGAAGCATACACACCCAGGGAGAGGAAAACACATAAGCAGAGAGGCCTGTTTATTGCCAGGCGCTCTCTAATGAGCACACAGACAAGCCCTTCTCTAGGGCATACACCCCCCTGCACACACGCACGCATACATGCACATACACACAGAGTCGAGCCTCCGGTGTACCACACACATCCCAGAAGATTCCTCCTGTCCACTGACGCCTGTGGTACAGCCAGAAAAACCACCACACACACACATAAATGCATAGTCTACACAAAACATGTAAGCCTGTTATCTATTCACTACACACACAGACACAGGGTTCTAAATCAGCATCCAAGCAAAGAGCCACCCATGTGTTCCCCCAAACATGTATAAAACATACATATACACTATAAATTTGAGCACAGCAGTACATGGAAACCAAATATTGCACACACTAATTTCTACTCCATATGACCAACATGCACCTGCAATCCCAGCACACACAAGTAGACAGGCTGCATATAACCCTTATGCAGCTTCTTGCTACTTTATTTTTTATGCCATCCATTTGCAATGTCAATTCACACAAGTATATATATGCACACACCTCAAATATGTATATATATTTATCTCAGTATTTTGTATCCCCCCTGTAATGATCTCATGGTCACTGACACATGGACCTTACATGCACACACATATGCACATGCACACACATGCACTTTCACGCTCAGTGCAGTGGTCACTCTGCAGTCACAACCCTTCATGATCCAGACATGAGCTCATTCAGACAGGCTGAAAACACACATGCCCTGTTTGGCAGTGAGGGGACAGCCTGGTCCCTCTCCCTCCTTTTGTATGGATGCAATGCTGTAGGCTCACACAACCCCACTCCCGATTTACATCATCATGGGGGCACAGGCTGCCCCTCTGCCAGGCTGGCCCCCAGGGCTGCTGGAGGGACGCTTATGGCAGCGGGTGCCTGGCTGTGGAAGTGGACACCCAGTGCCAGCACTGCCCTTTTCCGTCCTGGATCCTTGCCCTGCCTCGGCTCAGCTCAGGATGCCCTTATGAATGGCCCATTTCATTTTTCAGCTGCACGAGGGGCCACTCCAGAAGAGAGTTAAAAAGAGAGAGAGAGTGAGGGAGAAAAAGAAAGGGACTAAAGCGATATAAAATTAAAAGGTAAAAAGCAGGAACGCAAATGGGAGAGAGCTCTTTCAGCTTTCACATTATTAATGACTCTTCAAAAAATCGGCGAGTTTTCCAATCTTCTCCGAGAAGCGCTTGAAGGAGCTCACAGATGAAACTGACCTTCAAAATGTTCTTTGGTCTTTAGTTAAGAAATTCGCTCGCCATTATGGCATCATTAGGGAAACAAGGATAAAATTACTCCATGGTTAATGACCTATAGTATCTCCCCACCAAAATTTGTTTCAGATCTAATAAAACTGTGCTTAACACACTCGGATGAGTTATGAGGACTGTTCTGCAGGGTATTAAAATGTGGAAAATAGATTTTCCGAAGCTGGGGGGACTGGACTTTTCGAATCAGATAGCAGAATGGAATTTTCTGGGCAATAAATTCTTCCATGTCTCAATTTCATCTCGCTCTCGCTTGCTCTCTCTCTCCCTCTCTCTCTCTCTCTCATGCTCTCTCCCTGAAATGCTAAAGCAACATGGAAATCTTTAAAGTGCAGAAGCTTATATAAACTTTACCACTCAACCCCCAAAACATGGCCCCCACCCTTTAATGCTTTTTTTTTGTCTTCCATCTGAGAAGAAGGCATAATCCCTCCGTCAGGAGAAATTTGCCATCATTCACAGAGCCAATTCAGCTGTGAGGCCTTTTTGTGTTGCAGCATTGCTGTTTGGACTTTGCATGAGCCCAGCAGGCTGCCAGCATCCCTGCGCTGGTGCTGGTGTGCCAGCTGGGCATGGGAGCAGGAGAGAGACGACATGGGGCTGCCAGGGGTTGCATGGGGGATCCCTCCTCCCAGCCCCACCAGTGCCAACCAGCGGCCTTGGTGGGAGCATGCAGAGGACCACTGCTGGGCACTTTGTCCTTGGTTCTGCTGTGACAGAGCATCCACAGCTCATGTCTTGCTGAAAAGACACTCTGGTGCCTATAGAGTGGCATATGGGGGACATATGGGGATACGCTTGCACACGTGTGTTGGTCCCAAGTGTGAAGATGTGTGCACTCATACGGCAGCAGGCAAATGCATCTTTGCTGGAGCCACAAGCCCCGCTGCCATCGCTGCCTGCAGGCAGGTCACCGGAGCCCACGAACGGGCAGCGTGGGGCAGAGCAGGGGCCCGTCTCATCTGTCGTTGCCTAAAGCAGGAGCCAGGGACTCCAGTGGTGCTTTTAGGTTAGTGAGGGCTAGTTACTGCCGCTGAGAGAGGTGGCTTGCGAGGTAATGGCATTTTGCTCTCTTTAAACTTTAATCTTTCCTATTAATTCCCTGCAACTGGAGAATGTATGAGAGTTAATGTTCCATGAACGTGTTTCTCAGCCGACAGTCTCTTCGAGCTAATTACCTTCAGGTGCTAAATGGAGGGAAATTGCAATCCATTTGGATGTGAAAAAATTTCGCCTTTCCAATCCCCTGTGAAACATTCTTTTTCCTGAGTGTTGCAGAAAGAATGCACTTGGCTTCTTTCTTTTTTTTTAATGTTTTCCTCCCCTCCCCACCTCAGCCCTCCTCCCCTCTTCCCCAAGCCCCCATCCTCACCAGGTACTTGTCTTCCCTCAAAGACTACAAGTTCTTCAGGAGACTCTGTGTCACGCTCAGCAGATGGGAGCATTGTCCCTAGCTCTGGGATGGGACAGCACACCAGCCAGGGAGAGAGAAAAAGTATGTATATCCATGAAATCCAACCACATGGCAAAAACATGGAGGGGAAACAGCGAGGAAGACAGCAAGAGACTTCCTTTGGAGGTCTGAAGTTAAAGTGTATTTACACGCTTAATAACACGCTTATTACAGCCATTTCCCAGTTGTTGAGTTTTGAATACAGAGATAATAGAATTTTACAAGCTACATAAAGCCATTATGCTTTTGGATCCAGGACTGGGGAGGGAGTTCGGTAGGACCCACAGAGAAAAGAACAGGGAAGGCAAATGGATCCAAATGGGGGCACATGTGTTCAGACTGGGCCTGGAAGTCAGTGTCTTCATGTAGACTGACAAAGCCAGAAAGAATCAGTCAGGGTACATGTGACCTAGGGCATAACATGAACATCCCTCCTATCTGGAAGTCCCTGTCTCTCAAGCCCCACAGACGACCACTGGACAAGCTGGACATCAAAAATGGAAGTCCCTAGCAATAGAAGGTTCCCATTTCCCATTTAGCCATCAAAGATTCAAGACATGTGGTGCCAGGCAGATTCACCAGACAAAAAAAATCCTCAGTGAGAACTGAGTTATACCAAATTCAGAGTGTTGTGAGCCATAAGTACAACTAGTAGGTTTTGATCTACTTTGTCACTGGTGTTCATTATACACTTACTTCAGCATTATCTGAAAAGCTCACTGCAACCTTGTCTCAGGATTAACCATGGCAATTATAGGGAGCAGAAGTCTCTTCCACAATAATGTAAATATACTCCAACTGGGAGTGGTGTCGCTTGAGAAAATTCCTTGGAGCTTTGCTGAACCAGCAGGATGTTCTTGCAAGATCACTCAAATGCCCTGTTTTTATGGCTGTGCTCACAGTCCAGATGCCACTGAGAGATACAGCTAAACCTGCACTTTGTCAGTAGACTGAAATTGAAAACGTTTATCAATCTCTGTAGACTAAAAGACGTGTTGAATTCTCTTAGCATCATTTCAACCATTAGTGAGTGAAGGTGCAGATTGTTCGCTATTCGTCCCACTGGTTCTCTGCAGAGACACATTCACTCTGACATGGGTGTGGGGAGCTTGTCTAGAGACTCCATACAGATAAAGCAGTTCAGAGATGCTCTACCTTTGGACTCCCCTTGCTCAATCTGAATTACCAGCATTTGACCAACTGCCCTAGATAGCATTTTTAAATTGTCTTTTGTAAAGCAATAAGGGCAATAGCAGGTCCAAAGCCTATAAAGCATGACAACATTCCAGCATACAGGGGGAGCTGGTTTGGTACTTGGTTGTGTTACAGATCACCAGGATGAGGTTAGAGGAGGGGAACTTGTGCTACTGCAAAGATTTTCAACAGAGTGTCCTGGCCACAATGTCCATATCCACCCTGAGTTGACTGTCTAAGCCCTTTTACTGCAGAATATGAACATCCCTCAGTCTCTGAAGGATTAACTCCCCATGGTTTACAGTGAGCCTGTCTGCTGTGTATGAAAGTGATTTACCCAGGGCCACTTGAAAGATGACAGCAGAACAAAGAGCTGTACCAGAGGTTTTCTCAACTTCTAAAGCATCCCTCCTGCCTGTCAGCCCAATCACACAAGTGCCTATTTCTGTCACCTCCATGTTCAGCCACTTCTCCACACATGTATGACAAACCTATCCATCTATCTGCCCCATGCATCTGTGCTCTACCAAAGTCTGCTCATCTGCTTCCCACAGCCCTTTGAACATCCAGCCCTCTGCCTTTCCACAAGCCTCCATCCACTCTGCACTTAATGGGCTTTGCAGAGGAAAGGTATTTGGTTTCTTTAAATTGTTGGGGCCTTTCATAAAAGTAGGGGGTTCTCCTGTGAATGACTAATTCCTCAAAACCTCACTGTTTTTCTTCTGTATTGTTCTTTTTTCTTCTGTGAGGAAGAAGGTGAGTGGGGGTGGCAGTGTGATTTTAACAGGGAGACAGTGATTTCAACAGCACTGTCACAAGAAAGCATGGTTTCTATCATATTTCTTATGGCTACACCTACTCTTTGATAGTCAATATGGCTGAAAGGACTTTATTGACTACAACCAATAGTGTCTACATGATGCTTAAGCCTCAGCCAGAATTAAGCCATTGGCTGAAGAAGAGGGTTTAAGCCAGCAGACAGTCCATGCTATTGCCTTCTGCATGCACAGGAGCACAAATTGTCACCAGCTGCACTGAATCTTTTTTAGAACACTGTGCTTGGAGTGCAGATGAAAATGGCCTACACAGGCTTCTTCCTTCCACCTTGGCTGTGTTTTCATACAAAACCTCACTTTCCCACTCCTGATTCCCTTGTTCCACATTTACTTTGTTCTTGTCCTCTTTTTCCTTCTTGCTCTCTAGCTGCACTTTTCTCTGCCCATCTTTCCTTCGTTGCTGTCCTCAAATTTCCCTTCTTTCTCTCTCTCTGTATATATATTTAAAAATCTGAAAATAGAAATATTGAAAAAATATTTAATTCCCAAAGTGGGGCTGATGAAAAGTCATTTTCCCTGACTCTCTCTCAGTGCTGACTGTGTTGCAGTTTCTTTTCAATTGGTTGCTTACTTTTCAACTTATTTCTTTTAGTTACTCTGCAAATAGTCTGAACTTGAGTGAGTTTCAAAAAGGAGAGCAATAGGAACTCTTTATTTTCCTCCCTCCTGTCATTCCAATACTCCTCTGAAGCTAGAAAAGCTCTTCAAATTATAAGAAGGGAAAAGCAAAATTAAAATCCAGACTGCACATTTCACTTGGTGGTTAAAAGAGAAAAATGGGTAAAAGAAAGAGGAAAATTGGCATTCTTTGGATGCAAAAGCTCATGTGCATGTATGTACATCAGTACAGAAAGTGCGTACATGGATAAAAGAAAGATTGCAGCTAGGAATCGATGTACATTACCAGTGATGGTTTAAATACCATCTTTTAACTTCTTTAATCTGCTTAAAAACCCCTGTGGCTAAATCAGTATAACCCCCCTCAGACTGTGAGCACAGTTATACTGGTATTTGTGTACCTAATACCTGTGTAACTTAATTTCATGCCTACAAGAGAATAAAGTTAAACTGGTAAAAAAGCCTATTTATATCCATGTAAATGCTGGAGGGAAATGTACTGCGTTTACCCTGCTGCTGCAGTTAAAATTTCTTGTACAGATGAAATCAAAATGGGAATCCTGCCCAGTCACTCTTTATCTCCCATCTCTTCCACATCCCTTCTCCCCCCATGCTTGTGTTAGCCTTTCCTTCTCTCTAGACATCTGCCACACTCATACTTGTGGAATGACCTCATCTTGAAGTCCACATCCACATCCACATCCACATCTCTCACCAAGGGACAGTCCCATCTCCCTGGAGAGCTCAGTGAGGATGAATGAGTCCTGAGCCTGACCTCCAGTTCTGCAGTGCCAAGCAGGAGTGAGGGGAGAATGGTGCACACCTGTGAAGAGTGATAGAGCTTATTTTCCTCCCAGCTCAAAAATTCAGCTTTTCCTGCTCACCTACTTTAAAATCAGTAATAAACCTGGATTTTGTGGGAAGAAGAAAAGATATTACATTTTAACAAAGAGAAGAATGGGTATTTGTGAGGTATTTACTACATGGGTCAGAAGAACCACGGAGGCTGAAACTGCAGGTGATTCCCACTCTGGGGAATGTGTAATCCTCCATATAAAGCAGGACCCCTGGCTCATTCCCTTCCTGCACTTGTCCCTCCTGGCTATTCAACTTACAAGCTTTTGAGGCCAGAGACTATCTGTACAGGTCTAACACAAATTCTGGGAGGTTTTCATTTGACTCTTTACAGCTATCTGGGGGGCAAAAAGGAAACTCTGCTTAACAACACACAACATAGGTCGGAGACATAGCAGCTCAACTCAAGGAAAAAGAGATTAAAAAGCTTTGCAAAAGTCACCCCACTAGGCACTGACACAATTGAGGCATCCCACCTGCCATGTCCTCATGTTACAGTCATGGAGAGATAAAAGATTACCTGCTACAATGACAGAAGCAAAGGAACCTGTTTCCATACAGAAGACTACAGCCTTTAATGACTTACATTGGATGTGAAAGGCATCTATGACTGCCTTCTCACAAACATAAATCCACTCATGCCTCAGATCTGGGCTTGTGAGCAGCTGACTAAAACCAGACCAGAATCTTTCAGGCCAAAATAATCACTGCAGCAACTCCATTGACTTCAGAGCTGTTAAACTGCACAGGGATTGGAGCTACTGCTTTTAATTGTAGTCACAAACCCAACCGCAGCCTGATGAGCAGAAAATAAGATGCTATCAGAACCATACACTCCTCTACCTTGCAGAAGAGAAAACATGCAGGAGCCAAGAGCCTTAGCTGAGCTGATCCCAAGGTCATACAGTTTGGAGGACTGGGAATCTGGAACAGGCCAGATGTCTGTGCTCTGTTTGCACCAGCATCAGGTCTAAAGTACTGTGACATCCAGGATCAGTTCAGCATCAGGTGATTTGCTCATTAATTTCATCTATAAATCATGTTCCTGCTTTTAAAATGGCAAGGACAATAAAACACAAAGTAAAAGGTATGAAAGACACAGAGACACAAACAGTGAGGGAAAATGTTTGCAAAGACAATGTTCTAAGTACAAAATAAATTTACAAAACTACACAGAGGGCATGTAACAGTCTTCTCGTGAGAGTCGTCAAAGAACAGATCATCTATACTGCCATATAAACTTCATGAGCTTAGGGACTTTAGTAGAGGTTGGCAAAATGTAGTAAAGGACCACCTAAATCATCACCAAAATACAGTCACTTTGGGGAGGAATTCAGCATCTTACTTACCAGTAGTGCTCAGCAATTAAGGTTCCCCTTTAAATTCCCAGCACTTAAGCATGTGCTGAAATCCTAGCACATGCTTAAATCCTTCAATATTTAGTAATGGTTGAGTCCATAACTAACGAAACAAAAAAGATGATTTATGAATGTTCAGTCCTTCTTTGGAAGATTGGACTTAAATATGCAGCTCTCCTCCTAGTGTCTTTCAACATTTAAATGCAAAAGAAAGCAAAACATCATCACTGAAGAAGTTTTAACAGTGACAAGAATTGGTATACCTATTGTCTCCATGTTAGGATTTGCAAAAGCTTTATAGGCATGAAAAATGAAACTGAATCTGATGAACAAAATAACAAAATTCTGACTATCATTTACAGGAACACACACATAAACACTTATCTATCTGTGTATCTGTAATACACAGTATCTGGTATATAAAAATTTTATTGCCAAATTGAATACTAAATAATAAGTTAAGCTGTCAGAAACATAAAGATCAACATTAGATGGCAACCAAAGGAAGGGAGAATTTTAGCAGGAAATTGCTCACTACCCCATCGTAGTTTTGGGGGAATTTGTAGGATACATGGGAATCACTGGAGCATTTTGACAGTGTGGCTATATAAATCCTGGGGGGACTTGGGTCCTGATGAAGGATGTGGCCTTTTTATTTTCAAGGTAACATCCAAGCTGATCTCAGTTGTGAGTACTGAGCCCTTGGACATGTCTTTCGCTCTCTAAGGACTCAGCAGAGGCGAAAATGGGTTTCTGGGTGGTTTGAGGAGAACAGGAGAGAGGTCGATAGGCTGTTCTAGGTGCTGTGCTGTGGTACTGCATTGTAGCATGAGATTGGGACCAGAGGAAAGGAGCAAGGAGCAGAGAGTCTGCAGAAGGCCTCCTCCATGCAGATCCAGTGTGGCTTTGTTGGGGAGAGCATCCTTCTGCCTTGGGTTCAGGGCTGCCCTACAAGGGCTGTTGTCAGGCTATGCAGACATGGTGCAGTGGCTGCCCTCAGATGGCAGGGTCTTAACCAAGACCCAGATGTCTGGGGACACAAGAGGGAAGAAGCTACATTAGGAGGCAGTTTGGAGAACATCTCCGCAGCATTTGAACAGTTTGGCTGACACAAGAGAGCCATCAGAGAACTACGGGCCTCACAGTGCATGTGAGGTGCCAGCTGACTGGGGCTTGCTTCCTCAGGCTTGCCACTCCCCTTTAGGTTTCTTGGAGTGTGTCTCTCTCCGGGGGCCCCCCTCCTACCTCAGCAGCCACATAGCCCGGGGCAGCCCTCACAGTCCCTGCCAGTGGCGCTTCCCTTGCCAGCTGGCAAAGGCAGCTGATGGGAAAAGGCAGCTGTCTCACTCCTGAGATGCAATGGGTGACAGGCATCACCATCACAGACACCAAGGGATGCCCTTCCCTGTGTCCCACATGGCCAGGATGGGTGGGAAGCTGCTGTCCTGCTGGTTGGAGCTGCCCAGCAGCAGGAGGAAACCCTGCAGATGACAGAGCACAAGAGACTGCAGGCACATACAAGCTCCATTTGATAGTTCTAAAAGCCAGATTACTCTAAATCAGATTATGGACAAACTACTGACTGCACTCACCTGAAAAGTTGGTCCTACATGTGAAGAGAAGGCAGTGTTTTAGCCTGCCTTCAAACCCTCGTCAATCTGGTTCTTCCATGGACAGAAATGCTTCTTCATAAACTTTGTCTGGAAATGAAGCCATCAGGTGTGTTATTCTGCATGGGTACCACAAGTTCGAAGTGTAACATGATGGTTTCACTCAGGGGCCTTGATTGGTACTGCCCATCCCTGCTGGGTTTCCTATGGACCCCTGCCCCTAGGTGCCTATAGTGCAGTGTTCCTGCATCTCCAAAGGGAAATACACACCTCTGTTTAAGAAGAAGCATAGATATGAAACCTTTCCTGTCTCAAAGGGGAGGATTAAGTCCCACGAGCCTGATGCTGGGTCTGTCCCAGTCAAAATACTGAAATCAGTCAGGGAACTTGTATTGTCTCTCAATATAAGTTTTGGATCCTCTTAGACTGGGTGGAAATCACCCATGGGAAAGAACAGTACCTTATTAAACGGCATGGAGAGAAATGCCGTAGGAGCCCTCAAATGCAGGGTACAGAGATTTGCAACATGAGCAATGCAAGGCCCAGGCCTTCTATGCTTTCAACATAAGCTGCTAAAAATGGGCCCTTCTTTCAGCCCAGAAGCCAGGAATTGAAAAAGGAAAAAAAACATCTCCCTGTGCTTCTGCTGCCACCTCCCTCTTTCTCCTCTGCTTTCGACAGACAGCTCAGGCTGTGAAGACACTGTGCCGAGGTGAGTGTGTGTGTGTGTGTGTGTGTGTATGCGCACGCCTCTTGGTGCGATTCTTCCTTCCTTGCCAAAACATCTCCTGCTGTTTATTTATTTATTTCTCCCTGATAACGGAGGGGATCGCGTTTCCGGAAGAGTGCCAGCAGATGATACGAGCCCAGGACTGATACTGCCAGCAAACCCATGCCAGCCCTTTCTGCCGGAAAAATTTCATTTTTTCCAGAAGGAAGCCACGAGTGTGAAGCAGAATCCAAATCCGATTTCTCGGCATTTTTTGTTATCACTCAGCAGCCCACCAGGTGGGGCAATGGAGGGAGCTCACTCAGCTGCAACTCAGTGCCTTAATCCAATTTACAGCTTCTCTCGGAGAGATAATTACAGCCCTGAAACCAGTTAGCACTGTACAAAGAGGCTCTCGAACCAAAGCCCCGATCCTGTCTTTCAAATATTTACCTAGAGTGTCAGGGATGCTTTGGAGAGGGAGGGGGGCACTTGAGCTAAGCCACTGTGAATGCAGAAGTGTGTACAAAATGCCCCACCCTGGGACACGTGCCTCACTCGCACACTCGCACAGGTTTCCTAAAGCCCCATAGGGATTGACAGTGTGTGGCTGTGACCCCCTAGTTCTCCAGCTGTGGACACTTGGACAGTGAGAAGGTGGTCAGCTCTTTCCCTGGTCATCACCACACTGCTCTCCCATTAAGGCTGCTCCTGCAGCCACCCTGAGGTAGTCAAACCTGTTCAATTTCCCCCCAGTGATTAGCGATAGCACTTGGTTTAACACTAAGACGCAACCTCGCTTTGCAAAGACACCATAGGTATAGCATCTCACACACAGAGTGTGCCACCCCTGCAGTTGCTTGCTTACTTGTATTTCACAGCAGCTGGGCCTGAATTTCGCACACCCCCTTATCCCTCCACTTGGCCCTCACACAACTGGCCAGATATGTCTAAGCTTCACAAAGAGAAGGAGTCTGAGGCACTCTGTAGCAAGGCAAAAGGCATGCAGGAGCACCTATGCCCTATGCAGACATCCAAACCCCATCCTTTTCAGCATCACAGCTTTTCCGCATTGCGAGACCATCACAGCACTGCTTTGTGCACCTAGAAAGAAAACATTTGAGGAACTCACTAGTGGTAAAGCCTGTTGAGATTTCCTGTTGTATTTCCACAGTGATGTGTGGAAAGGGGACAAGCAGCCAGGTGATACTTAGTGATGGACATACTGGACTCAATATGCAAATTACCAAGGATGAAGCTTGGGGATTCAGTGGGTTTCCTTAAGCCACATTAAGTAACTTGTAAGCTGTAAATTAACCTCCTGTGGCTTAAAGATTTTGATCTTCATCATTCTGATGTGATTTGGGAAGATCTTTGCAGGTGATTTTCAGTCTTCCTGGCATATCCCAGAGATATCCTTAAGGATTTAAGCATTAAAAAGGAAGAGAACAGACAAAATACAGATTCTTGGTGGTCTGCAATTGCAGATCAAAACATACAGAATGTAAGTAATCCATGGGGAAGTATGTAACCCCTCTCCCAAAGCCTGTTTAATAGCAGAGGCCAAGTTGTTACCACCAGCTAAATAGACGAAGTCCTGTTTTGGGAATTCCTCCTCTAGATGTGGGTCTGAAAAGCCTTTGAGGAAAGAATCAGCCAGTATCACTGCAACTGAATCTGCCATGGAGCACCAGCTCAGAGACCGAGAGGGACTTTCCTTCCCTGCCACGTGCTGAACTGAAGGAGTCATGCTAGCTCCCTGGCAGAACATCTCCTTCCAACAGGCCAGAAAGGCCATGGCAAGTCTGCAGTGACAGAGCTTTCCCTGGGAAAAAATAACCTTTTGTTGCTCTTGTTCAAACATTCAGTTACAAGCGGAAAGTGTACTTGGTTGGGATCCAGGTTCAAGCCCTCACTCTTCTTTCCTCTGTGTCCTTGGTCAAGTTCCTCCACTCAGCATCAATAATTGACAGCAGGCACTGTTTCTCACTGGGTGTGCCTGTGCTGGCAGGTACAGTCAGAGCTGAGCTCTGAAGCATGGCGGTATACAGGAGCGGTCAGAGTTGGCTGGATGCAAAAGGCATGGCTTATTAGTTCATACATAGACCTGAAGGAACGTGCCTAGATACAGAAAGCTGGCACTGAGTGAATTTCTCTCCTGTGGACCTCTGGCTGGGCTCTTTTGCAGGGCAGACATGCCCCCATATGGGTTTCTATCTGAAAGGACTAAGTGATGGATGTTACTTTGATTGGAGCCTTGCAGCTATTTCCTGGAGTCTGGGGATGATCACATGGAAGTCTGTCTTCACTTTAGCAGGAAAGGGAGTGGCAGAAATCAGATTTCAAAAATAGAGATACTTCATTTGGAAAGTCTTTGGTCTCTGAAGCATTTGCAAAAACATCTCTTTCTTGTAATTCAAACCCATTGTAAGCCTTAAAGTGCATATCTGCTGTGTACTGGATACTCACACACTGGACAAGTTTACAAACTCCCTGGCTATCCTGGCAGGTCCTCACTCTGGCAGTAGCTGCAATGTGAGGGCCATAAATATATTCCATGAGAGCAGCTGCTTATATTTCCTACCAGTGTATTAGCATCTAATCCTCTTCGCTTCTTCATTCCTTTTGCATAATATTATTGTCCAGTAATACAAAACATAGAAGGTCTATTTTGAACCATGATGTTCCTCCTTTGATTCATCTCGTCTGAATAAATGCTTTAGCTGTGGCTTGGCTTTTCCATTGACTGCTCCTGTGGCATTTTTGACCCTCCAGGAATGTGGCTAAAGGGCAGCTGGAGCTTTCCTTCCTAGTGAACCTAGGGCAAAGTGTGGTTCATCTGAAGCACTGCCTACCACTCACAGGGATGCCACCCCTTGTGCACGTGACATTCATTTGGTTTTCAAAGCACATCTCCATCAGAACCTGTCATTCTCCAAGAGTGTAACAGGGATATCTCACACACTGCCTGTGTAAACACCTGTATTTTCACCTGCCTTTCTAATGTAGCCAACCTCTAATGTGGGATACAAACACCCCATTAGCAGGTTACTGCATGGTTCCCTGGGAGGTCTATGAGAAATTCAGTATATTGGTTTCAGCAGTCAACAGCTGAAATTCATGGATTTCTTCACATGCATCCCACTGGCACCTGGGACATAATCTCTAACAGTGAGCAGTGGAGAGACCCAGACACACAAAATCACCATGCTGATTATGCCAAAGTTAGAGAAGCACTTGCAGCAAATGAAAGCACGGGACCAATGCTGACCCAAAGGGGAAGCAAGGTATTAGCACTCTGCTTCTCAACTCTCCACATGCTCCACAATGCATGGCTGTACCCACTTTCCCTATCACAACACTAACTGCACCACAAACTAGATTGCACTAGGAAAGCCCAGGGGACCTTTCAGTCCTACATTATATCATGTCTTCAGAACAAATCTGACCAATGACACCTTCTCCTCTGGAAGACAGACTTTGGGCTCTTCACCTCAGAGACATTTTCCAATAGATAGACAAAATCCATAGCCATTAAAGCAGTGCTGGTAAAGACATTAGTATTAAATTGAATTACTATGCTTGGGCTTGAGGGTATTTTATTGTTGGGTTTGATTTTGGGTTTGATTTTTGTATTGTTGGCTGTTTCTCTCACCACTGAAGAAGCTAAGACATAAGAGGGGCAGGAAACCTTTTAGGTAAAGGAGCATGTATCCAGTGGCAACAGATCAGGAGGCTGGATTTAATGATGACCTTTTACAAATCACTGTATCTTTTAAAGAGTTTCCTACACTAAGCCAAATCCTAGAGGCCTTGCTTATCTCTGAATGTCATGATTAGGCCTGAAGTCTTTTGTCAAAGTTGCATGCCTGGATCCAGGGAGGAGTTCCACCTTTAAAAAAGCCCTTAAAAAGCACAGGAACTACAGAACTAGAGATTATTAAAAAAGAACAGATAAAAATTAAAACAGTCACCTCTGGTCAACCTGGTGACTTCAAAGGGCACTGAATGGCTCCAATCTGTAACATCTCAAAAGCTGTGGTTTATGCAGCCTCAAACCAGGTACCTACTGTTGGTTTGGTTTTTATTTTTTTGAAACCTCACCTTATATTTCCGTTCTAGCTTTGTCTAGACTCACAAAGCAGCAGCATATATAGATGGGAGAAAAGCTAGATACCTATGTGGAATATACTGCTGAGGATCCCCTGTGCTCAGCAGTCAAATAAGGGTTGAGAGGAAAGGACAACATGACTCTCTCTCAAACCTCCTTTGGCTGATGTAAACGGCAGCCTAAAGGCTGATGGGAATTTCCCCCCTTCTCTCATTGTGGTCTGAATTGGCAATATTGAACTGATGATGATGGAACTGAGTAAAACAGCACTGCAGCCAGAGCAGCTGCCAAGTGGCCATCACTTTGTCAAGACACAGGGAGCTGGGCTGGGACCCAGCAGGTCCCTGTGGGGTCCTGACCCCTTCCACCAGGTCCAAGGCTCTTTCCCTCTCTCCGACAGCAGCACAGCCTCCCCCAGGCATGCTGCTGCCGCTGAGCTGTGCGGCTGGAGTGGATGGCACATTGAAGCAATTTGCCAGGCTGCATGACAATTACTAACACAGATGCTCCTGTGTCAATATGGGCTCTTCTCTCTGTTCTGGTTACAGCGATGGGTGTGCCTGGCGGGGACTCCTCTCAGCACAGGCCAGTAGGATTATGGGGTTGGGAAGGGGCCATGTCTGCCTGGGCTTGCAGGGCAGTGGCAGCCTCACAGGCTGTCCCAGTTCCCTCTCCTCCTCTAGCCTGTTTGCCAGGGTCTTCAGCTGCCTTCCACCACCACACATTTCCCTCTGTGTTTCACCTACCCAAATACTACGGCTTTGTCTCTGCAGCATCCCTGCCTTGCTGTCAGTTTGGTAGTTAGGGATAAGGGAAAGGGGCAGTGTCCAACTCCTGCCAAAGGCTCTGAATCGCTTATGTCCTCTCCCCCTTTCAGTTTCTTCTACTCTCCCCCTGCCTCAATTGTTCCCCTTTTAAAAGGGATATCAGTCATTGCACAAGTGACAACACATTACACCCTCTACAAGCACAAGAGAGGTGAGATGGGGCAGTTTTCACAAGGGTCAGGACAGGCATAAGGGATTAACAGACAAACCCCTTTGCTCTCTGAGCAGTTCTAGGATCCATCTTCACCTGTCATTTTTTGACCAGCATCAAGGTCTAGATGGTTTTGCCTGCCAAAGCCTGAAATGTAGAGAAAATGTTCACATCCAGTAACTCAAATGTCATCATACCCCATCCAAATACAGAAATGTCACCAAGTTGACATAAGGACCTCAACCAGACGCTGTTAACGATACACAGTGCCATGACCTCACACATGACAATGCTGTACTCCTGAGTGTCTTGGGAGACTCCAAAATCCCAGGAGATACGGTACAGGCATTGATCAGGTCTATATGAACATAAGGGTCTCCCCGTGGCTGCAGCTTTAGCACAAGGTGGAAAGATAAGCAGTCTTGGGCGATTTGCTGCCGAGAGCTGCCTGACCTTGCCTCTGCAGAGGTGGCCTAGAGAGGCTGTGTCCAGTGATGCCAAGACTATGCCTCATGGCTGCACCCTCACCAGTGCCTGTCCCGAACTGAGACATGGCAGTCACTGCTGAAGGCTGAGTCATAAAGCACTCTGCCATACTTCTGCCAGTCAGCACATCTTGAGGTGATTTGAGATACTACTGCTTTCAGCTGCTCTTTGTTAGCTACTCCTTGTCCCCTGTCTCCATCACAGGAGCACATCCTGCTTCTCCCAGGCTGGAGCAGCTGAGGCCCAGCCACGTGTTGCCCTCTGCCAACTCAGCAACAACAGATGGGTCTCCAGGAGAGGGCCAGCAGGGCCAGTGAGCTGGGAGGAGATCATGTCTGTGACAGACTTCATTGCCCACCAAAGCAGTCTGGTAGTACACTCTACATAACACCAGGCTTTTCTCTTGCCCTGTAGGGATGGCTACTGCTGGCTTAACTCCAGGACAAAATCATCTCGGGATGCATCTTTGGCGCCTTCTGCCCTCTGAGGAGGCCAGCAAATGGGTCTGCAGCTCCTGCCAGACCTGCACCAAACCAAACAGGTCTCCCTCAACCCCAAACCAGCCTTCTTCTGTACCTCCTCTGCCAAAAAAAAGCTGTACTGCTCCTTTAAATTTGGTGCATGTTAAAAAAAAAATAAATTGACAAGCTCCCTCACTCTCAAAAGAGTGAGAAATTTTCATTGATTGATTTCTTCATGGCTTCTTAAACAGATAATTAATTCACCGTGAACCTGTGGACACACTGTCGTGAGTCGTTAATATTGTAAATTCACATATACTTCAATAATTGCCTGACCCCCCCCGTCACCCCGAAAAACAGATAGCTGTGCAGCAAGGAGGAGGGGAATGGGGGGGAATCGATTTTCGAAGACATGAAGGGATCACCCAGCAAAGGGAAGCTATTGATTCTCTTTTATAAGACACCGCTATAATATTTATACTTTTGTAAACAGAATTAACCCAGCATCATGGGTCATTCCTATCGAACAACTTTCCTCACATGTGCACAGCAATGCTGATTGTATCAGATGAGGTAGAAACATCCAAAATGCACCACCCACCCTGGCCCACACCTCGGCGTCTGCTCAGCTCCTGCCAGTCGTGTCTCACAGCCATGGCACAAACCCAGCTGGTGCTGGGCTGGCCACAGCAGGGATGAGGATGGGATGCGCAGGTATGAGCAACCCAGGAAGTGGCCACGCTCTTCTAACCAAGTGCTGCTTGGTACCATGGTGGTCCTGGGCTATCTTGTGCTGGGGAGGAGGTGACTGGGGGACTGCTGCAGCACAGACAAGTGTGAGGACCCCATCACATTCAATTTCTTCTCTGACCATCCATGGCAGCAGATGCAACCAAAGGGTCCATGCAGGGCATCACACCCCAGAGCCCTGAGGCTTGGTGGTCTCTTGCACAGGGACAACACAGACACAGCACAGACACATGAAGCAACAGGATTTCCTGTTGCTGAGGTACAAGCTGCTGCTTCTGGGAGGGACAACTGTATTTCACCCAAATTAAAGTTCAACCCGAAAGGAAATAAGAGCCTGAATATGAGAAGTGACAAGCAAAAGCCAAGAGGAGGATTCCAGATCAAGCATCCCAACGAAAAGCCAACAAGATGTGATCTAATCCGGGAAGGATCTGTAAATCCTGGCTGGGGCTGCCTTCCTTGTGTTCAGCTTCATCACCCTTCTCCATAAGACACTAATCACACACATTCAAGTCTCTTGGAGATTCATCTGTGTGGGACATCTAACCGTGTTTTGCGTAGAAAAAGATGCAAATTTTTGCCTTAGATACAGACACACATGAGGTCTGGAAAAGTCTGGGGGATGTAACCATGAAACTCCTGGCCGCACATCAACTCCTGAATTGCCCACCAAGTACCACCACGCAGTCCAAAGCAAAACCAGAAATCATAACAACACATGGTCTTCTTTTCATTTGCCTCCCAGATGTGAAACCATGTTTTCCAGCAAGGTCTTCCCAAGGACTTCTGTCAAGAGCCACCAACATACCACAAGAGCTATGACTCGGATTTTCACAAAACAGAAAAAGAAAGATCACGCCTTTGTTACGTTTCATGGGCTAAACCCAGAGCCGCTGGTGTGGAGAGGTCGTATGGGGGTTTTAAGCTGAGGGATGGACCCTTAGCAAGGCGCAGAGCCCAGTTCAGCGGCTGCCAAGCAGGGTGCGCTCGCTTTGCCAGGGCTGGCAGCGATGCGAAGGCTCCGAACCGGCCCCTCCACCTGAGATCTAGCCGTGCCAGGCAGCCGGCACTCCGGTTGCCTTGTCCTCGCCTTTCTCCCGTCCCGGCCGGCAACCAAGACAAGAGGGAGAGAGAGAAAAACTGTGTCAAAGCATTCGAAAGCGGAGGGGGAAGAGGGAGACGGGGGCCGGGCGGCAGCGGAGGGCCAGGCGCAGGCAGCGGAAACCCTAATTAAAAGCGGGGCCACGGACAGGCAGGGCTCCATTTAGAGGGCTGACAAAGGGAGGGTCTGTGGAGCAGAACTGGGAGGCAGTGAAAGGAGGGGGCCCCGCCGCGCCCCTCGCCCGCCGGCACGGCACGGCACGGCACGGCACGGCACGGCACAGTGGCCCGACCGGCAGCGCCCGTCTGACTCGGCCGCTCAGGCTGCCATTCCCTGCGCGTTATCCGAGTCACGGCGTGTGAAGGGAGGGAGTGCCCGGCCCCCAGGTCACATCCCAGCTGCCCGCCGGTAGACAAGCGCCTTTCCACTCCAGCAGTGCCCCTGAATGCACTAATTAGCCCCAAATCTTGTTGCTGGGGGAGGCCATGCCGGTCCTGTGACAGCCACGAGTGGCCTGGCCCTTAAGGGAGAGTCAACGCAGTCCTGTCTTCCCTGTGGCCAAGGGTGGGACGAGGTGGACAGAAGCCTGTGCTGGGTATGGGTCCAGCCCTGTGGCACCCCTCTCTGTGAGGGCACCCCGTGGTGTAGGGGCTCAAAAAAGGGGCTGCCTGGCCTTGTGTTTTCTGGGGGTCAATGCTATGAAAGGCTGGTGAGAGAAACGAACAAGAGGTCCAGAGCTTGTTGAAGGGCAGCCTGTACATCACAGTTAATGTCAAGCTCTTTCCAAAACAAAGGCTCTCTATTTCAACATGTTCACACAATAGTGCACAGAAAGAGCAGAAAAGTGCCATCTCAAGGATTCCCTGCCTATCTCCTAGCTCTTTGCCTTCCCTCACACAGCACATCTTCAGCACTGTTTCCTTCTCTTCAGACTTTTTCTTGCTACAAATTTGTGTTTTTCTTTCCTGACACAAATGCCTAGAAGGCATTCTAGGGTCTTCCTAAGGCTTTGCTGTGAGGCATTCATGGCTGTGGTGCCCCATACACTCCCAGCTGAGGACACTCGATGGAGAAGGTCGTGGACACAGGAGTCCTAACAGAGTGAGCACATGTTAGGAAGCTACTGCTGGTGAAGGGAAGAGTCCGCCCTAACTTTAGCCTCTCTTCCCTGGACTTGAACAACATCAGAGTCAAGCCTTAGCAGAGGTCACCCTATTACATGTCCCTAAGTGAGTTCTGTAAAAAGAGGGGAGAAGAAAACCACATGATTCAAGTAGGAATCCTTAGGTTAAATCAGTGGCTGCACCAGGGCCACATGGTCTTTTCCATCTAATGACCAAGGCAGCTCCAGAGATGCACCATCCTTTGCTTGCCTAGCAAAGGGACAGAGAGGGGTATAGGGAGCTATGTGAGAGCTCAGGGACAGCAGTGGGATCAATGAAAGAGCTGAAGGGAAAGACGAGCATGCAGTGGTCTTACTCAGCTAACACCAGTTAAGCTAGGTTGACACAGAGCCTTTTGTCCTGGTGTCAATGCGGAACAAACCACATCACCTGATTTAGCTGGCTGTGTTATCAAGCTCAAGGATTCATCAGCTCCCACACCCCCTGTTACGGTGCTCAAAGCCCTCATAACAGTGTGGTGCCCCTCACTCCAAAAACCTGTAGAAGTCAAAGCCCCTCACAGGCTCTGACATGGTGGGGGGGAAAAGCAGCATGGTATAGAGGAGTAAAGAGCAGGCAGCAAACCAGGGCCATGGATTAACCAACTCATCTTTGATTTTCCTTCCCTCCCACATCTTCTCGATCCAGCTTCCAAGGGCTTCCAGCTGGGGCTTCCTTCTCACCTGTACACCCCCAAGCCCCAGAGGCCCTCATTACATTCCAGGACTCTCAGAATGACTGCAAACAGCCAGGAGGAAACTCAACAACCCTAGTGAGAGTGTAATTGCCTTCAAAGCTAGCAGTGCCAGCATGAGAGACTGTCTTCAGTATGAACAGCCTTTTCCACCATCACGTGCCTCACCCAGGTGCACATCTTTTGCAAAGGCCCAAGGGACTGAAAACAGCTCTGCAAGGCCTTAAGAGAAGGCAAATTGTTATCAGAGTCTCCTGTTGACTCCACAACCAACCAAGGAGGCTGCTGGTTTCTGCAGGCCGTCCCCCATCTGTTGGAATAGCAGGAAGTTTTGAGTTAGCAATAAAAAAATACAAAATGCTGGAGTCCAACTGGTGACTGAAGTCTGGTGCCAGGCTCCACTGTGGAGATATCACAGCTGTGTACAGTGCCTGCTCTCAAAGAGGTGCTTATTAAACATTTGCCTTGGGTTTATTTTCCTCATTTGCTAAAACCAAGCATTCGCAACAAGAATCTATAAGGGAGGGCTGCAAATCAGAAGTTTGACTTCAAAAAACAAATACTACCAGCCATCTGACTCTGTATTTCTCTTCCTTTGCCCTCTGCTTTTAGCCTTTAGCGAGGTTACTTTGAAAAGCTTAAAGTCACATGGGCTACAAGTGGTATTTATTTTCTAATTAAGAAACCCAAGCTTTTTAACTAAGCGACCAGGCTTTTTTAGAAGACCCCAAGTAACTAATACGCTCTTTAGAGCTGGCAAAAGGAGGTTTCATATCACAGAACTACCTCAGGATGCAGAAAGGACTGTTATTTAAGCTGGATATTTTTTGTGGAGGTCTTGCCTTTTTGCTCAGCTATCAAGACATTTTCAGCAGCTGTAGATACCTTCCATGCATGAGCCAGATCAAGGCTTAGGAGCTGGTCAACAAACTGGACTCCCAAAATACAGAACACACATGAATGCCAGGCTAGTTGGAGGAAAGCTCTCATTAGCAAGACTAAAACAGCAGAGCTTTGGACATGATTCAGAAGTACCAACATCCAGATGTCAACAACACATCAGATCTCCAATGGGAGTGGGACAGCTAGTAAGCTAAGTAGTATCCACAGCTTTGCATCATATGGCCCAAGAGCACATGAGCTTCTTCCTAACTAAATACTATTCAGCTGCACCTGAAATAATTTGAAAAGTTTATTTAGCAGGTTCCCCACTGAGTCTGGGAAGCTCTGACTGATTGCAAGCTCATCCACTGCTATATTAGGGGCTGAGCCTTCACATTTCCCACTGCCACATTTCCCATCTTGGGAAGCCAGTGGTCCCTAGGCATCACTGCTTTGCTTGTACCCTACACACAAGCACTGCAGTGCAGCATCCACGGGAGCATGGCATCTCCTGCCTGCAGCTCTCCTGGTGACTGGGCCGGTCCTTGGCATGATGAGCACCAAGCTGGTCTCCTCCAGCAATCTGGGCACCTGGGGGAAAACTGGCCTCCCTGTGGAGCCACACTGTGAGGCACTGACACAGATCGATCCACAAGCTGCCCCTGATGTTCTCCACTTCTGATTGCTACATTTTTTGTGACAAATTGATAAACTGCATCTCCACTCAGTTAAAGATTTGATCTCGCTCTCTTAATCCGCTATCAATAAGATATTAATCGTGCACCCGACCCTTTCTGTTCCCCGTCTGCCTGCAAATCCAATAACCATTTCAGAATTCACAGCCGAGTGGGGTACTCCCTTCAAACAATTAATTTCAGGGGAGTCTCATTTATTTTCCCTGTAACCCTCTTCCACCCCACCCCTCCCCTGCTTGCCTGTCTGTCCCCTTCTCTCCTCGCCATCTACACACTTCCCAGCTGAAACTCTTGCTCAGCAGAGACAGGAGGTGGGAGTGTGATTTACACTGGGAGCTGGAGAGGTCCTGATGAGCCCCCTTCCATTTGCTGTTCCACACAGCTGATTAAACCCCTCTTGCCCAGACCCCAGATTTCTCTAAAGGTGGAGGCCAAATTCACCCCGAAAATAAAACCTTGTCCTGCAGCCAACCACCCTGCAAGGAAGTGGCATACATCCTAGTCTGCATGGAAAGGTGGTGAGGTGGCACACAACTCCCAGGCTGGGGCTGAGGCTGAAGCTCTGCATGCCAACTGTGTGTTCACCCACCAGCAGGACACGGGTGAACCTCTAAACCTAGTGGGCTCAGCCTCTGGTGTCCTTGTAGGGAAGTCACAGGGGGACTTCCTCCCTTACAGGTCATGCCAATGTACCCACCCTACAGACAGGAGGGATAGCTCCAACTGCATTGCCCTTGCACTATGAGTGTTGCTACCGGTGTGAGAAATTGTGCTCACTCACAGATCCCACAGTGATGGGATTTAGGATACCCCTAAAATGAAATAAGTACTACATAGCTCCTCTCCCACCTCCCCTGGCCTTTGCTCTGCTAGCGGCTCCAGATTTCCACCCCTGGCCAGCCATGGCAGGGTTTGTCCGTGCCCAGAGCCACGTGCCTCAGGGCAGGGCAGGTAAAGGCTAGTTGGGTGAGAAATGTGGGCCATGAGGATGTATGAACTGATGACAACAGAGCTTTATTCACATATGTCATTGACATCTTCTAGTAGCCCAGACTGCTCTCTACACACTTTCTGCTGTGGAGTTCAGGACTTTTAGCTTCTCCCAACAGTCCAGAGGAGAGCCAAGCTTCTTAAGGCCAGCTGTGCTTTCAGGCAAGGTCTCACTGCATCATTCTTTCACCATCCATCTTTTTCTGGCACTGTACCTCAAGTGCATCTCAGCAGCCACCCCATTTCAGATGAGGCTGGTAAGCAAATTAAGTCTATGCAATAATTTCTAGCCACAACATTCATATGAAGGCCACATACACAGAGTAGTTTGTGCCTCAAACTTGCTACCAGAAGTGCTGAAGACCAAGCACAGATCCCATGGAGAGGTAAAAGATTGCAGAGAGCACCACAGAACATGCAGTCATTCATTATCCATGCAACACATACTAAGGAAAAAGCCCAAATTAAAGTGTCCCTCACTGTCAAAGGACTCCCTACTGATGTGCTTTTTCTGCTTTGTCCTCTTTGTTATCCTCCCTCTTTACCTCAAAACCCACAGGAGACAGAAGTGTTACGACCAGAGACAGGAAGGACTTGGGAGAACAGAGCTGTAGCGAGCAATAGCTGCTGTTGGCATCGGCAGGAAGCCCAGAGGAAAATGCGTCTCTGCTCCTATGCGGGGACAAGAGCAGAGCTCTGACAAGCTCTTTAAGCTCCCCAGGCTCCAGAAAATGCTGCGCAAAGTGTTTTAGCAACAAAAGTCTTCAGAAGAACAAACACTCTAATCTCTTAATGAGCCGGCTGATCCCCCATTTTGGCTCCGGCTTCTCTAAAGAGCCACACGCTCCCCCCCTCCCCAGCCCCCGGCCCCCTCCGGAGCAACCCGCGGCGGTCGCCTCAGAACCGATTCAAGGTGCTCTTCGGGATCCAATCCAATTATCCTGCGTCCTGCTGAGCGGCCCCACAGACCGACGGCTCTTTCAGGGCTGAGTCTTACGGCCTGTTAATCCTCCCCTCATTAAAAGACCTTGTTCTTCCTCCTCAGAGACGGGGAAAAAAACCCAAAACAACCCGCAAAAAAAACCAACCCCACACTGGGAAGAGTTTATGCAATACAGCCCCAGAGCACGAAAGCTGGACTGCAGGCTATGGGCTCTCCCCACTCTCGGGGTCACCTCTGCACAACTCGGGGGTGTCCCTGCCTCCAGACCTGCCTTGTGCATGAAGAAGACAGGCAGACAGCCGGCCCTCGTGCTGTTCTTGCACTGCGGGTTTATTGGCTTCTCTTTAATGGGCCTGTCATTAAGCCAGAAGGAAGCTGGGTGGGAGGGTTCCCGTAAAACTAAGGCCTCACAGCTAATGAACGCAGCACCCGGGGGAAAGGACACAGGAGCGGCAGTTGTAGTTGGTCATGCGGGACTGAGCTGGCCTTCGCAAGGACAGGGTTCCTCCTCGCTGCGAGAGAAAATGTCAGAGCAGCCCCCTCTGCCATCCGCCCCTCTGATCCCATACATGCGGGAGCGACTGAGGTCTCCAGCCCAGAGGGTGGCCATTCCCACACTCGGGAAGCTCTCCTTGGCACTTAGCAGGAGGGATGAGCCAGAGATCAATCAGCTGCAACCACCTCCTAACAAATGTGCAGTGTTGCCTCCCTTGGGGTGATTTTGCTCCTCTCTTTTCTGCTTCCTTCTGTCTCAAAGATGCAGTGACAAACCCCAGAATTTTCCCTGCACTTGCACATGTCATCTAAAGTCTAACCAGCTCAGGTGCAAATCCACCAGTAGCTGCTGCTGCTGATGCCAGCCCACTGATAAGAGTATAATGAAGAGCAGGACTTCTCTTCTGAGGGAAGGTCCACATATGTACAAGCCAGGCCCTCCTTGCAGGCTTCAACTCACCCTATTACACAGGGCAATAAGGAAGTTCGGTAATGCTGAGAAAGTACTTCATAGTCAGCATTTTCTAAAATAAATCATAGTTCTGATTGTCACTATCTGGTAAGCTGGATTTACATCCCCGCCAGCACATCACAGAGCACAATTTCAGTCCTAGGTCCCAGGAGTGTTAAAAACATTGCTAGAGATGGAGACAAACCTGGGAAGTTTAGGTGGAGGACAATAACAAAAACGAGGTTAGGTAGGATGGTAGGATAACAGCAGGGACTTCTTTCTAAAGATAAGGAGATGAAAATGAAGCATAATAAAATTAAGGGAGAAACCTCCTGACAGTGAAACTCATGAGAAATCTTCACTGTTTAAAAGTTTTGAAGATTGCACTGAGGAAAAAGGCAACAGGGAATATTTTGGTGCCAGGTGAGCCTGATGTTGTGGTACCACAGGTAGCACTGGGCTTGAGGAATCAGTTTTGTTCTTGGCCTGATACCAGTTCACAGTACAGCCTCACCACAGACTAAATTTGGCACACAGTCAGATGTTGCCACCATCCCTTCTACTGTCTACATATAGAAGTCTCTTGCCAAATTTAGTCCAGCCAGCCAGGCTCTCAGTTAGAGGTAGCATAAGCATCATGGCTTCTAGGTCCAGGAGAATGATAATAATTCCCCCAGAGTCCTCTCAGAATTGAGGCAGTCCCAGCATTCACTTGAAAGCAGCTGCAGAAGTGGTCAGCCTGCCTCTGGAGCTGCAAGTGATCCTGGCAGCTGGAACAGCATGTACAAAAAGGAGCCACGAGAATGAAGCAACTCGTTTTTGTGGGGCGAGCGGCTGGTCCCAGTGAGTCAGGCTCTTCTCTGGCCGTGCACTATCAGGAACATCTCCAACAACACACCTGTGATGCTCTGATGCAACAGGGCTCAGGATTACATGTGACTGAGAAGGATTTCAGCAATAACGAGCGGCACAATTAGGTCTTCCCAAAATTTTGTCATAGCAGGAAACTGGAGCATGGACTTACTGAGCATTCTCATGGTCAGGATCTGAATTTTCCTCTTGTAAGATAGTCAGCAGGGAGAACACAGTAAGATGGAAATTACATCTTTCAATATGGTTTCATTTTGAGTTTAGTTTTTGGGGATAAGGAAAGAAAAAAAAAAAAGGTTTTTTAATTTCTTATGACTTCTTTTTTCCTCCCCAGCAGAAAAATTCCTTACCAGTCTGTCATGGGCCCCAGGGAGGTGAACTGCATGATCTAATTGGGCATTATCTCAGTCTTCTCCAATTTCTCTCTTGTCACACAGTCTGCTTTTTGACCTATGCCAAGAGAAACAACGTTGGCATGCACCCTTTTTGGCTTTGACAGAGCCTGTTTCTGCTCAGCTCTCTTCCACAAATTCCTTCTTAGTTATGCCATCTCATCTGTTCACTTTGCACTTGCACATTTGACACCATAATTACAACACACAAGATTAGAAATCAGACTCACCTTTTCCCACCTAGTGCTGGTTGTTTCTTTGTACTGCCTTCAGCAGGACCAGTGAAACTCAGCTAGTCAGCTTCACTTTCTGTTAATGGTCAGGTTCATTTTTTATGCTCTTACTGAGCCCAGCCATCTGCAGGGAACTGCTTTGCTTAAGAATTTGGTCTCTTTCTCTGCTCACCAGTCATCTGCCATTAGGTGACAAGTTCTCCCATGTTGCTTAAAATTACTTTCTAAATAATTTCTGTGAATGGTTGAAAATATCTTCATCAGCTTTGACTGGATGGAGAGGTCGCACACTCCAGCTTTTTCCCTGTGGGTCTTCAGTCACTTTTAAAGTCATGTCTTGGGTGACAATCCTGGAATTTTTAGAACAAAATCATTTTCCATTAGCTCCCACTTGATTTTACTTGCAAGAGCCTTGTTTCACAAGTACTCTGGCTAGTAAAGCTGCCTGCTAGAACACCATCAGGAAACACACATTGAAGAGAGAAATCCCAAGGAAATTTATTTAAGATTTTTGTTGGATAGCACATTAACAGAAAATGCTTTCTGTGTGATGATTGAAGTCATTACAGTCCGAGTTCAGCAGTGCTGCTGCAAATGCAGACCTAGTCCTTTGACACCACACAGAATGCTGTGAGCTCTGGACTTGAACCAGCAAAATATTTAAGCACATGAGCAGCTTAAGAAATGAAGTGCATGGTTAAGTATCTGGCTAGACTGGGGCCAAAACATTTGGCATCTTATAGGATTGCTCCATAAAAATGGTTTTCATTTTAAAAAAGGTCATGTTTTCATCACAAATGTATTCAGAATTACCAGCTTCCTTTTCAGATGCAATTTACCATGGTTATCTAACTTACTATCATGCCTTTAGCCATTCTCTCTGCAGGCAGTTATTTAGAGAAGGGTTCTTCTTCTATGTTGTCACTCAGTTACACCGCGAAGCTCATTTCTTGCTGAGGTGTCAGCCTGGGAAGCCCCCATGGTTGTGACCAGTCTCAGCAGGTTCCAGCAAAGAAGTGAGGGTGGTCTGAAGCATACAAATATGCAAAGACTCATAATCTACAAGGGGTATGTTCCAAAGCAATGTTTGCAGCAGAACATCAAGGTGCTGGCCCAGATGTCAGATACACATGTATAAGCCAGACTTTCTCTCTTTGTCAAGCAATTATTTGCACTGTGGTTAGCACAGGAGACTGTGAGATAGAGATCAGAGCCCTCTGTGCTAACTACCAGCATGAACACAGAGTTACTGCCCCACAGACATTCTGTTGAAATAACCACAGCAAAGGCTGGAGGGGAAACAGCCTTAACAACAGGCAGGGTGAAGAGCTTACCCATCTCTCTCTGTCCAGAAGCAGACACTGGGGTTAGTGGTGGAGAAGACTACAAGACATTGGCACTTCCCACTTAAAAGACCACCTCACAGGTTTAATGGAGCCGGCACACAGCCCACCGCATTCTCATCTGCCCAATGGCACCTTCAACAGTCTATTCCTGCACCCAGACACTGGGGACGCTGGAAGCCCATGGGGGCAGGGAGGTACACCAGTATCTCCCAGAAGTGATAAGTCAAGAGGAAGTCAAGTCAAGCTAGATGGCCTTTTACTGAATCCTCCTCTGGGAGCCATAAATAGCTCTTTCCTTGGTGACCCTCAGCCTCACACAGCCCTTCCCCACCTCCTTGCTACCCTAGCACAGGCTGCTCCTTGCCCTCTGCAGATCATTGTCTCCCTGCTAATTGCCCTGTCTTGGAGAAACAGGTCAGCAGCTTCAGGTGAGAGCCAGAGAGAGCTGTTAATAAGTAAATGATAAAAAAAAAGTTACAGAACGAGCTTGTTTCTTGCCAGGACTTGCCTTGCAATTTGGCAGCCACAACTGTCCTGTTGCAAAAGGGCTCAAGATCTTTTTCTCTCTTGACCTAAAACTCTCACGGTAACGTTAAACAAAACCCTGGGGCTCCAATACCTAAAAGTGTGCGTGTGTATGCATGTGTGCAGGTGTTGCCAACTAAGAGGCTGCCCTGATAAGCCACACTGCATGTCCATGTCTGTGTTACTAAATAAAACAAAGCCTGAAAACAGTGTGCCCCCAGATCATCTGTACTGTTTAACTGCAGGCACCCTGGCTGGGAAATAGTTCAG
The DNA here is from genome assembly GCA_009867235.2 of Psittacus erithacus. NCBI lineage: Eukaryota > Metazoa > Chordata > Aves > Psittaciformes > Psittacidae > Psittacus > Psittacus erithacus. The sequence continues at coordinate 36,704 of WYDI02025854.1, read as the reverse complement.
GCTTTTCAGTGCCTGGCCACAGCATGTGCCATCAGCCAGCCCCACTGGACAGCACGGAGAAAGCCTCCAGCACCATGCCAGCTGTCTTGCACCCTTGCACACCATTGCAAGCTGCACCTCAGGGCCCCATCATGCTCTGGAGAGCATGTTTCCTGAGATGGAGCGGGGATGTGTGGGAGTTTACTATGATGGCCTTTCTCAGCATGAACCCAGTGCCATGCAGGAGCCTTGGTGCTGCAGAACCTGCAGTCACAGCCATCTACTGCTGTCTTTAAGTGCTACGAAACACATTGAGCTCACAGGAAATCACCTCTCAAAATCAAACACAACACAAAAGACAAAGCATTTGGACTGTTCCCTAGCCAGAAGCCCCATGCCACAGAAAGAAACCTCTGATGTTAGAGCTCAGAGCAACTTGTTTCCAGTCCAGAGGGCCCAAATTTCCCCTGGAAACAGCACCCTGGGCTGTCTGTGCCATCTGGCCCATAGGAAATGCTGTGGCTCCTTCCTCTCTCCTGTTGCTGTCCTTTCCCAGGAGGAGGTGCTGCAGGGTGGTGGCCGCACTCCTCCGCTCCCCGCCTTTGTGAGCCTAACCCTGTGGGGTCTCGTAATCCTTTGAAACCCGAGTTATGTTGATGGATATATTTGCTGGGTGCCTCCCGTCTCTCTTGGGATTGGGCTGTCCTGTCTGGAGGTTCTGTGAGGGAGAGGGGCCTGGAGTTTAAGAGCGTTATTGTTACCGGAGGAAGGAATTTTTGGTCCTATAAATCAGAGGCAGGCAGCAGTAGGGCCAGCATACTTGGGCTGTGTGAACAAACTTCATTTCCTGGGAGACTGGCCTTCAATCACCCTCTGTCATACTCCACTGATCAGAGGTGGACATGAGAGGAGTTCATTAAGGTGGAAGAAAAATAATATAATAGGTCCTCCCCATGCATGCACTATTCCCGACCCCTGGGGGTGGCAAGACACCCCTTCCTTGTGCTGAGATCCAAAACACACACGCACACACACAGAGTCACTCACCCTGAATATGCTGGTATTCCTCTGCTTAAGCAAATTTCCTTCTAAAAATGGACGCCTCAAACACAGCCTGAGGTTTTTTCTGGCTACTTTTCAGATGAACTCAGTCTGTTGACTTGCTTTGTAATTCTTGGCTGCATTCTGCCGGAGAAGAATCAGGCCCAGCACTTGGTGTAAAAGGAATCGACAGTTTTCCAACCAAAGCAGAAAAGCTCAAAGCTCTCCTTGTTGATTTTGTTTCCTGGCTTCTGAACGGACTTTTTCTTTCCTTCTCTTTTATTAGGGGGATAATCTCTTCTGTTGCTCTTTACTGTCCTTCAGCACTACCAATTGTGAAAATTATTTGAATTAAGGAAAAGGGCAAGAACGACAAATAGGCAAAAATAAAAAAACACAGTGAATGAAAAGAGAAACCAGTCTGAGTAAAGGATACAGAAAAAAATGCCAAAGGGGACAGTTGTTTACAAAAAGTTTTGTATTTTCAAGCACAAATCACGAGCCAACTTGCTACTGGAAACATGGGAAAGAATTCTAGTAAGTCTCAAGAGACTGAGATGGTGTCTGCCATGGACTGCTGCAGTGGTCATACCAAGTGGAGTAGGAGCTCTTAAGACTTCTGAGCTCAATTGCGCTGATGCCATTTGCACGCATCACAAAAAGTATAAATGAAAAAAGGACGTAATTGGTTGTTTCAACCACTTTGAAAACACTTTACTTAGCAGTTCTCATGCTTAGAAGATACAAATACAAAGCAGAGAGTTTGGGCCCATATGACTCAGGCAACCGATACAAGATAAATTATGTTATTTTTGAGGTGCTGCCTGAGTCCAGCTTGAGGCTGGTGGACAGTGGGTGCTGTCCTCCTCCTGTGTGGGAAATAGAGGCACCCATGGTTTAGTGAGCTCCTTACAGGTAGTTTGAGTTGATGCTTAGTTATGCTGCTGGACTGAGTTCCTGGAGATATTTGTGATAATGACTGGGCAGACAAGGGAGCATAGGCACTGTCACCCTTGGGTCCAGTGTCTTCACTTTCTGTCTGTGATGTGGTTTAGAAGCACCAAATGCACCCAGGAGGAAACAAGAGAAGGATTTTGCCTGAACTAATTGTGGGAGCAGGCAACCCTGGAGCCTAGAGAGTGCATTGTGGAGAAGGAGCCTTTTGCTCACAACCTTGACTTCACATGGCAGCACCTCACTTTCCTCACCTTTGCATGGTTCTGCTGTTGACATTTGTGCACATCCCAGAGGTGGTGGCCATCTGCAGCATTAGCATTGCTTCAGCCTCTGCTGGAATGGCAAAGCCCAGAGATCCACATCTTCTGTGAAGAAAACAGGTTGTATTATGGGGGCTGAGGGATACACCGATTCAGTGCATCCTCTGTGAAGATCACAGAATCATAGAGTCATAGAGTAGTTAGGGTTGGAAATTCCTTTCCTTATGATGTCCTTTGAGAGACATGGTCTCCAAGGAAGGCAGCAAGGTACATTCGCAGCAGATGAGCTATCCTAACCAGCACCTGGTTGCTACTGGGTTGAAAAGCAGACCTTATGTTGGGGGGTATAAAATTAGTTGTTTCTGCTCAATGTCAAGAGGCTGAAGCTCGTTGGTGAGGTAAAGCAGAATAGTATTTAATCATCCCAGAAAATGTTGGAGGATATTCTCAGAAGGTTTCTCGTAGGGACACTTACTGCATAGAAAACATAGAACTGTCTGGTACCAACATCTTCTTTAGAGAGCTGGATCACACATTTCGGTGGCACTTGATGAATAGTTGGTGAAGGATTTTGCAGGCCTCCCAGATGAAGTCCTGTTGTTGGAAAACAGGACTATGGGGTGACTTTTCCACCCTGGCTGTTCATCACCAGACAGACTGTTTGCAAATCTGCCTTTTTATTTACTGTGTGAAATCTTTCTGAATGGGTATTTTACACTAGTATGTAAAAGGACAGCTGTGCTGTTGTTAATGGATATACATCTCTGTTGGTTTTCATGCTGTTTAGCATATTTGCATTAAGGAAAAGTTCACTGGGTTTGTTGAGAAGTGCCAGAGAACAAGGATGAATTAACTCCAGGCTTTGCTGGTCTGGAAAGCAAAGGGAATAGAAAAACTGAGCTAAAAAGCTAAGGCCATCACTGCAGCAGGGAGAAGAAAGCAGCATGTAATACTGGTGATACACTGGGGCGCACCAGCTGGAGTGAAGGGACTATGGCTGGAGGAGATAGCCAAGGGTGCTGTCAGAGGAAAGAAGGTATAAGGCTAAGGCATACCCTATACCCAAACACAGCTATATGCCCCAGCCCACTCTCACTACGTCAGAGCTCTGTTTGGGTCATTAGTGCTTGTTTTAATTTATTTAGCCAATTTTATTGCTGGAAACACATGGTGATTTACAACCTTTCCTGAGTGCAGATTAATAAGCCTTCTCCTCACTTCCCCTAGAGACAATTAGCACGTAGCCATGATGGGAAATGACTATGAGGAACATGCAGGCAATATGCTGAGAGCACTAGCCATCAGGCTGAATCCCGCCTACAGAGAAGGTCACTTGAAAGCCACCACGATGCTCCACCTGGAGAGAAATGCCACCTCCATCACTGGGCAGAGCACACAACAAAATGGACTGAGCAGCTCTAGGAGCATGTCTGGCTGTGGGGTGCAGTCTCAATGCAGAGTCCTCTGGGCAACTGGCATCCGTGGGACAGAAAGACAGAGAGACCCCAGCCTCCATCCTGCCTGCTATGTGATTGATTTTGTGTGTACCCATGAAGACCCTTCTGCTTACTTAGACTCCTGCTCCTGGAGAGAAGAGTGGCTTCTTACTTCCAACCTGAACTGTTCTGTCACTCCAAGGTACAAAAGGACCCAAGTTGTAGCTTAGTCTGAGGAAGAGTTGCAGCAACTGTCCTTAAGACTATAGACTTGACTGCCAACTTTAGAAGGTTTTAGCATTAAAGATGAAACACAACCAATGAGAGACTGGGGAAAAAAATAATAATCTGGTTATCTTCCTCTTTTTATTTCGGGTTTATCTGTTGTTTTCTTTTCCCAAGCTGTCCCTGTTTTCCCCTTCCCTTTTTTTGTTTTGAGGCAGTGGCTTCTGCAGTACCAGCCAATGCCTGGTGTGAACTGGGCCCTCAGATCTGACCAGCGAAGGACTGGCTATGTGCTGTGGGCTTGTACAGTGCTGTGGGTACCACACTGCCACTGGGGGTTGTAGGTCCCACCAATGTACAAGCACTGCAGATGGACAAACCAGGTGCACATTGTGAGGAGGTAAATACCTGAAGATGTAGGTGTGTGCAGGGAACAGACGTGGCCATTAAATCAAAACCTGGGCTTCAGCGCACGTGCCAGGAATGGCAGAGATTATTCTGTGTGCTTGTGACACTTGGTCCGCCATCCCTCTCACACTTCCAGGCAGCTCCCTCCCTGAAAGCACCCTTAAAGACTCGGATTTTAAACCAAGCACCAAGTATTCAAACTCACTCTTCCAAAATCTAAGGGAAGAGAGTCGGCAAAAATGTGCTAACAATTTTCTCACATTTTGACCTGTTTGGGTTTTTCTTGAAACTGAAACTTTTTTCCTTCAGTACTGAGAATTAGAAAATAATTTTGCTCTTCAAAACAGAAAAAGATTCAGATTTTGAGAGAGAAAATTTTATAGCAAATTTTAGCGAACTTGTGGTCATTTTTATCTCCACAGGTATTTTAAAATTTACATGTGCCGGGTATGTTCTGATGAAGGTGAACATGGTAAACCACACTTTACAAACAAGAAAACTGAGTCACTGTCACTCAGCAAAGGCCTTGGCTGCATATGTCTGCTATCATTCTTCCCTCTTGAGCAGCTCAGTCTTGTTTCTCTCCTGAAACCCCATCTGTGAGCATCTCAGACTAAACCAGAAGCCTTAAGGAAAGTCTGGGTGTGATTCCTGTGGCAACCCAGCGACTCCTTGGAGTTTGTTGGCCTTGTGTGCTTTCCTGTGCCTCAGGGCCCTGATCATTGCCTACCAGCTCTATGTGTGCTCACTGCCTTGCTGGCTGTGGCAGCTCGCAGGTCTTGTGGGGCATATGCCCACAGCATTCGCATAGCCTCTTGAATAACACTGCTGTGATTCTGCTCTCCCATTCAGGTTGCAGTGACTGCATTGTCCTGCCAGGTTGTCCGTGGCTCTCCATGGAGCTCATTGCTGTGGTTGAGCCCATATAGATGTCTGTAAGGACTGTTTCTAGTGCTCACTTCAAAGACATCATTGAGGAATCCAATTTCTCTTTAGTCAGGCAGAGCCTGCGCTCTCCTGGGAGTCTCTTGTTCCAGCCAAGAGCTCTTCTTTTTCATTGCTCAGGCTGCCCAGGCTACTTTTTGCCCTTGTCTCCACAGATCCTCCTCTCCCTTCCCAGAGCAGCAACAAGGTCTTAGGCAGCAGCAGGACCTCAGTATGTTTCTGCAGCAGACGATGGGTTGGAGAGGCTGAGGGGAGCAGCTTTTCGGGTGTAACAGTGCTGTGTTGCCTTTCCCTCCTCTCTGAACCCAGCCCTGCTGATAGATATTAGTGGGCGGGAGGCTGGCTCATGCCAGAGAGCCTTTGACAGAAAGGGAGTTTTCACCCCACCTCTCCATCAATCGAAACTTGGACTTACTTGTGCCTATATGCTACTTCTTAAGTAGAGAAAATAAAAACTGGGTTTAGGAGAGTGCAAATATTTAACAATAAAAAAACCACATTAATTTACCCTTTTTCATTTCTACAGAAGGAACCTTAATGGAGTCACATGACTCTTATTCTAAGTGATAAACCACAGGTCATAAAGCACCACTTTATCACTCTGCACAAGCAGTATAAATAACAGCTATTACCCAACCTCACTCCATCTGATAAGCTCAGAGATTTTCTAATATACATTTCTGATTTTTTTAAATAATATTCATGATCATTTCCTCTTGAGCATTATGAGTCTCTGGCTATGTGGCCCTTGAAACCAGGGCCTGCAAGCCCTTGTACCATCTCCCTGATTTATGGCCATGTTGGTTGGGACTGACGCCCTAATGAAATCTGTGACACTGCATTAATGGGGCTGTTTGTTACCACCAGAGTTCAGCGGCTGGCTGTAGACTCAGAGCTGTGCTCAGGAAGGCACATGAAGAGTCCATAAAACCCACCCAGTGGACAGCAAACCTTCCCTACCTGCAATACTGTAGCATCACCCCACGCAGAAGCTGCCTGATGAGGTCTGTGAAACCCATGAGGGTACAGATAGTGGGTCGTGGCTCTGCACCACACACTGCAGCTACACAAGCACAAGTAGTAAGCAACAAACTCAGGGTCTTCCCCAGGACCATAGCTACATATACACACATCTCTCAAGCGTGTAATTAATACCCAGCCCCCTGTGTGCAGTCATTCAGTTGCACAAGCCACAGCAAACGTGCACCATCAGATTACCCACAAACAAGCATGTGTGTATGGAGTGTAACCGACACACATCCCTTATACATGCAGGAGCATCAATGTGATGTGTGGACAAACAAAGATCACCCCACATCTCTCCACTGACCTGCCCAGGGCTGGTTTCCCTGTAGCTCCAGACCAAAGGCACAGGACAGCATGCAAGGCCCGCTTGTGGTGTGTGTGTGCTTCGACAGACATGTTTTCCAGGGTGATCTACTCCTTTCAGCTGAGACATCTAAGTCAAATAGCTGCCCAGTTCTCATCAAAACTAATGGCAGTTTGGAGGACGATTCATGTCTTCAGCTCAGAAAAACTGAGCCAGCATGTATGCAACAAAGATCTCATGTATCCTCCATGCAATAAAATACACTGCAGGACAGTTATTTTAATACCAATATGCCCTATATAGAAACACATTATCATGAACTCCATCTCAAAGCTACCATGGTAAGCAGAGAGAACTTCAACTTTCTGTAAGCGGGTGAGTTGGTGCACCTCCTTGGGCTAAGTAATAACCCAGAATATTTTAACATATGTACGTGTTTGAGTATCTGGCCTTATTATAGGCTGGTTGAAGCTATGGGCCCCTTTTTTGCAATCAGCCACTATCAGCACGTACTTTCTCTTGAGTTTTATTTGTTCCTCTTTGTTTCATTTTTCCTTTTTATTAACAGTTTAAGGAAACAAATGCGAAAAATCCTGTTCGTGCAATGAAGGCTCCTCTGCAACAGGAAATTAAAATGCCGGAAGTGAATATTTAGCCTTAATTCTGCCCTGGGGTAAAACTCAGTCAGCTGCTATAACCATGTATTACCTATCAAATAATGCAACGCAGTAGACACTTTCTTCCACTTTAGGTGCATACAGGGAAGAATCTTCATTCCTGTGTGTTTAGTTTTACAAATTTTAATGCAATCCTATTTGATGAACTGAAAGCCTTCTTTCAGAAACATTTTGATGTGAAAAGTGGCAATACTGTGGAATATTTTGTGCCTATAAAATTCAGTGCCTTTTTCAGGATTGCTTTCATAAGATTTTTAATAGTCCAAATGGCCTACCAAAAAATGAGGGATTTGACCAATTCACATCTCCTGGAATTATTAAATAATTGCAAATAATAAAGCATTGAGCTTAAAAATGACAATTTAAAATCGATAATATTGATATGGCTGAGTTTCATTTATCCTGGAAAGGAAACAGCTTTGACAAGATCATATTTTTTAATTAAATGAGTGTGGTATTTTTCTATCAGGTCTCTTTAATTTCAGCATCATAAAAATGTGGTATATCTTTATTGACAGACTTTAGCTGGTGAATTCTCTTCTCTACAGCATATATATGTTAATGATTTTCTCAGCACTGACATACAATATGTTTAACCAGATGATTTTTCCTTTCACTCAGAGTTACTTCTCTGAGCAGTAATTTAGTGGGCAGTTCTCAAGTGACAACTCTGAGAAATACACACACCACGTCTTGTTAAGAGTGCATTTTAATGATGTCTTGCTTGACCATGTTTCTTTTTTGTAGAATTGTAAATAATTCCTACTCTTCCTGTGATCTGTAGCTGGAGGGACACAAAGACTGGAGGAGACCAACTGTGCGATCAAGTCCAGTGCATTTGCAATCACTTTGCGGCAGGTATTTAGTCCAAAGCAAACCACAATATCCCTCCCTATGCCACAAACCACAGAAGATTTCCTAAAATCCTCAACCAAACCCACTTGTGCTGAAAAGACACACAAAAAATAAAACAACTCTTGAAAAAAGTAATAGCACATCACAGGAAACGAGCAGAAGATAATCTGGAGCCAGAGCATCACCCACTGATGGGAGCTGCATGGGCAAGGGAGTGTGGTAAGTGAATAGTCACAGCTGATCTCAGCGCATTGCAAATGTAACTCTAGTCAGGCAGTAGATGTGCTCTCTTTAATGATATTACTGAACAGATTACATAAATGAGTGAGAATTTATGTACAGAATTTGCATGTGTTTGCAACTGATCTGAAACTTATAAATACGTTTCTGTATTTACATGCACAAGTAAATTAATATTGATTTCCAGCCAGCAAGCACCACCAAAATGGCATTCAAGTGCATGTTTCCAGGTGCAGGGTATTTAGCTGGAGAGCAAAGCAAGTGAATTTGCAATGAGAACAGTGAAACTATGGATGCAGTTCCGGAAAGAATGATTTGCATTGTTTGTGTTGCAGCGGTGCTAGGAGGCTGCAGACACTGGGGCTCTCCTGTGCAAGGTGCTCTGCAACAGTATTGCAAAAGCGCTTCTCCCCAGCATGCCCTACTGGGACAAGTGCCTCAGCACAGCAGCATGGGTGTAGTTTCCAAGTGGGTGCTCATTCTTGCCCAAAAAGCTTTATTATATTGGGTGCACAGCTCAGCCAAATGGGCAGGTCCATTAAAGATTTACACTAGCTAGCTTAGGGACATTGTGGCTACTGCAAATACCAAGCCTGCTCCTGCGTTGCTTCATTTTCAACCCCTGCACTTCATTACCTCCCTGGATAGCTGCTGTCTGCACACACTCAGCACCCCTGCTTCCCAGCTACTCACTCCCCAAGCCCTAACATATCCATTCATTCCCCAGAGAGGACCCTCTCCCTGACTACCCACATTCCTAGGCCTGTGTCCATTCCTTCCCTCACCTTCCTGCATACCATCTTACCTTTCACAGAGCTGGGCTGCTACCCTGAGCACAGACGCCAGTGTTGCAAGGCACCATCCCTTGCACCATCCCTCACTGTCCTCCTGCTGTGTCCCCATTCCAGGAGTGAGCATTCTGGGACAGCTCTTGGGGCTGTGTGGGTCAAGTCTAAACCCCCCTCCCCTTCACCAGCCAAGGCAATTACTTTACCCAGGCTTTGGTTTTTAACCAAAGTTTTACAATTACATCTCTCTGGATTTGCCTGTTTTTCCCCTCCACTCCCTGAAACTCCTCCTGATATTTGGAGCATTTTTCTAGGGTATGCTTTGTTGTTTTTGAGTTGTTTTGTTGTTATTGTTGCTTGCAGCCACTGGAGAGTTCCCCTTCCTCTGGTTAATGGCCCATTAACTAGATTTCTCCATGCAGGGATAGGGCCTGGGAATTGCTGAGTTCTGGGAAATCCTCACCAGCAAAGAACCCTTTGCCAGCAACAAAATCCTCTTTTCAGAGGGGGCTGTATGAAATGTGGTGTCGAGGAGGCACAGTCCGTGTGTGGGAGGGATGGGGACAGAGCCCACAGGAGAGTGGGGCACCGGTGTTGTTGCTGTTTCTTGGAAAAGGCGTTGGCTGTGGGGAAGAGGGGGGAGAGGAGACAGGAGCTGGATTGTTAGAGAATTCAATGAGCTGTGGCCAATGTATTCGAAAGGTGCTTAAGACAGCCAAAGCTCCTCACCAAACACACACTGCTGTGAACAGCACAGCACGCCCACCGGCTGCAGAGCCCCTCGCACCATGCACATCACACCCCAAGAAACAGCCGGCATCCCCTCAGCCAGTGCCCAGCCCAGCACCACATAGCCACGGAAGCAATGCTTCCATCCAGGCACACCTCTGACCACCCGGAGTCATCCCTCAGATGTGCAGGCACAAAGGAACAAAGAGGTGCCCATCTCAGACCCATCTCCTCCATCCCAGCTGCACCTTTCCAGGTAGAAAGTAATTTGCATCTTTGTGTTGTCTCATTCAAGCAAACCTGGCCAGGCCAGAGAGGAGAGCCAGGGCTTTTCATAGACCTAAAAAAAGGAATCCAAAGCAAGACTTGGGATCAGCAGGACTGGTAAAACCTGGTTTCTGATGGCTTTGTGGCCTGATTCCTTTGCCCTCCCTTTGTCACCACTGCCATAACACCCTTTTCTGCCATTAATGCCTCCCATTGCCCCAGAAAGACCCTCAGCTTAAGCGCTCACTGACTCCAAGGCATCTGCTGTTTGGCCACAGGGCACAGAGGTGTCAGCTGGCCAGCAGAGAAGGTGAGCAGAGTTGAATGTTATTGGCACCAATGCGAACCTCTCTTCTTTACCCCACCATTAATTATGACACAGTTTGGAGGCACACAATAGTTTGGTAGGTTCTGTCCTTGTGCCAAGTACAGTTGACATTGACAGGTACGTTAAACATTGTAGTGAGAAAGGGGACAAATGGCAGATAGTGAAATTGCCTAGGCTGGGTTACCTGAGCTTAAACTTACAAAAGGTGACAGTTTCAGTTTCATCAGTGTCAGAACATATCCTCATCTGCATCTGCAGAGCCCTGGCACGGGTCAGGTTCATGACCATAAGCTTGCCACGGTTTAATCAAGTAGCTCCCATCAGTAAAACTGCAGAAATCACTTTCCTTGGGGGTCTTGTGGCCCAGATCCAAAGATGAATTGTCTCCATCCTTGAAGGCTGAGCCCCTCTGGGCCTTCTGAAATCCTATGGGGCATTCAAAAAATGAACCCACACACAGAGTCACTCACTATGGCTCAGCACACACATCTGCCAAGTGATGCCATGTGAGCTATGTGGAAAACAGCAGTGTCAGCATACTTCCTATGAGTTTCCACACTCAGCCAGCCCATCCTGCACACTGCTAATGCAAAGAGCCACTGTCACTGTGACTGGTACCATACAGATGCCTACCTGTAGCATCTCCCAGTGTAGGAAATATTTACTCTCTCGACATAGCTGTGATAGCCTGGACCAAGATTGGAAAGGCAGAATTAAGTCCAAAGGCCATATAAGAAGTCTGTCAAAAAGAATGAAGCCTAAATCTGGTTTCCTTATCTTCTTTAGACTGCCTGCAAACACCAGAGTACACGTGTGTGACACACTGCAGTGATGCTGGCTCTGGCGCTGAGCATGATTGTGCTCATCTGAAGCATAGGAAAGCCAGATGCCTGATGATACTTTTACAAGGTGTGGAGATAGCAAAACTGCAGCCCTCCTTCAGCTGAGGGTGGCTGCAACTTATAGCCACAAACATGCACACCCAGCACCCTCCTAAGGTAGTTCACATACAGCATGAGGGGTATGTGGTGCCACACAGAAGACACCCTGCAGCAGGACCTGGTGCTACTTGCATGTGCAAGTTAGATGCACACAGGTCATGTTGCAGGCATGCACGGCTGGTACAGCATACCATTGCCAAGTGAGGACAACAGCCGCAGCAGAGATGTGCAGAAGTTGGTGCCACATGTACAGTGACCCTGTGGCAACACTTAGATCATTTGCTGCTCCAGAGCCACCTAACCTGTGGCCATAGTCGCAGCATGGCTACCTATCTTGCTAGGGGACACTTTTGGGCTGCATGATGCTAGCTCACCTACAGATTACCACAGCTCATAAAAGCAATAATTTTGTACCTTGCATTTTTGTACGTCTCAATCACAACTGAAGTAATCACGATTACCCCCACTTTAAAGGCAGGGAAACTTGGGGCACTGCGTGATGGATGACCCAGTCCAGCAGGCTGGTGGCAGGGACCACAGAGACATCCACGTTCCCTAAGTCCAGTGTGCAGGGACTGGATTAATATGTGGACAGTATTCATGGTGCGATGCCCGCACTGGTCTTGATGGCGGGTTGTGTTAAGACCGGCTTTAAACCCAGGGTGACCTAGGACTTGAGGGTAGCAGGGCAGGAAGGAGACATTCCCTGATAAGCTTTTCCTTCAGAGAAGGACTTGAACATAAGTTCACCTGAAGGTGCTGGTGAAAGGAGCCTGCTGGGCCACCTGCGCCGCTCTCCGATTGTGCCAGAGCAGTGAATCCGTCTGGCTGAAGTCATGGGGAAAGTGGAAGAAGCCCCGTATGTGGAGACAGAAACTAGTGCCACCGACCACTCACACTGCTTGACATTAAGAAGTGCTGACAGTGGGGAGGGAGGAAAGGAATGGACGAAGGCCCACTTTCATCTCATGACAGTCTCCTGCCAGCCCCAGCCACTGTGTCTCCCTCTCGCCCCCCTCCTGGCCCCTTGCTTTCCTAGGTATTTTATTAAATAGGGTCACAGCCCGCATTAGAGTCCCTCCCACAGCCCTGGCAAAAGGAAAACACTGGCCAGCCCCATGACCCCCACCCTTTCAGGTCCCCACTCTTTTGCTGTTTCCCCCCACTCCAGAACTGAGATGCCCACCTCACTGCAACCTTGAAGTTTCACAAACATCAAGGCAAAGGGCTACAGGGAGGGGGGAGACATCCCCATTTTTTTCCTCTTACATTAATTATCTCATTCAGTTGAAAGAAAAGTCAAAAAATGGAGCTTTGCCTTGGCAATTTATGATGCTGGAGCAGTAATTTATGGCTCAGTACAACTTTATTTTGCTCCTTCTCTACACACACACAGATACACATACATACACTTAAGGAGACACTAACCTGAATTTATCACACTAAATACCTGCCTGCTACAAGTAAAGGACTGAACATAATTTACAAGGCAGGATGGGGAGCGGTTCACATGTGGGGGGAAACATTTAGGAGAGTTAATGTTTGAAAGTTGGTCTTTGAAGGCAGGAGGCTCCTCTAGATAGAAAGAGTAAACCTAACTAATTAAAACTGATGTATCAGTTTCAAAAGAAGAATGTGCTGGTAATGAAAACTGTGCATGGGCAAAAATAACAGGCGGTGAGGTTAGCCACGACAGCTTAGACACCCTCCAGGGAGAAGGTCCTGATTTCAACATCAGACCAACAGGGTCTGAGATCTAATTTGCTAAGCCAAAACCTGTTATCAAAGTGGCTGGTCTGATGCTGGACACACAACTTGGGTGCAGAAGCAAATGTGGGTCATCAGGAGGGTCTCAATCATGGTGATGGCATGCCAGCGATGTGACCCACTGCAGTGAGCCATTGTGTGCAATGTGAGCACATTGGAGGAGGAAGGAAGGGAACCTTGTGCTGCAGATATGCTGCAAGTTGTTCCAGTGGCAACCAGACACAGTGGGTGGCCAAAGGAGAGGACTTGCCTGCTCCAAAATGCTGACCAACAGGGCAGGCAACAAAAAGGGAAGAGCAGAGGGCACAGAGAAGGGTAAGTGACCGGTCCAAGGCCACCCTGCAGGCTAGCTGCAGAGCCACAGTTACTGCCAGCATGCACACCTTCCTCTGCCAGCGCTGGGAGCCTCCTTGTGTGGTGCTTGGGGATAGTTGTGAGAGAAACCCAAACCTTGATTTGGAAGGGAATCCCACATGTTATCGCACTCCACCAGGGAGACCATCAGCAGAAATAGTTCATCCAGGCCTGCCATGAGACAAGTGGCTGCACACGGCATGAGCAAGCCAGTGGCTCTGCATGGCGTGGCTGGGCACTGGCATTAAGGCTTTTGTTGGGCATCTCAAGTCACATGAAAGAGGATGTGGGGCACGGTGGCCTTGGCAATGCCTGCATATGTGAATTGATGGGTCTCCACCTACGAATGAAGGCTCACCTTTCCCATATCCTGCTCTGGCTGAGACCTCCCATGTTGCCACATTCACATTTTTCCAGGCTTTACCATCTCCAGAGAAAATGGGGAAATTGAATAGGAACATCCTGGCTTCATCTCTGCATTTCCCAGTGCACCTTCCTGAATTGTCCTTCTCCCACCTAGGGATACCTGTGGTGGCTCCCTTAGTGCCTTTCCCAGACAACCCTCTTCTGCAAACCTCTGTGACTGGTGCCCAGGGAGAGGTCCCTACACCCACTGTATCCAGTGCACCAGACAATAGCCCCTGCTTGTCAATCCACCCAGCAAATTTCTAGAGCCAACCAACAAAAGCCCCACAAGGTGATTTGTATTTGTGCACAGAATACCTGCTCCCCTTGGCATGGAAGGTGTTCTTTGTCCTACTGCTTTCTCTGTAGACATCAGCTTGTTTACAAATCTTACAGCAACCCACCGCCGTGGCATTAAACAGATATGGAGAATAAGGTTTTTTCTTATTGATTTAGGGATGGTTTCATTTGTAAGCAAAAGGGCAGCTGTCAATAGACTGCATGATCTAAGGCACCAATCCAGAGAAAGTTAAGGCACGTGAGCACTTGGGAGCAAGCATGGGATTCAGGGCTGTTGAACTGGGGCCAGCAGCCTAAATCAGGCTTTATTTCATGTTGCATCATAACTGTTTTGCACAAATGAGAGGGAAGTATTATTAAGAGGGAGGATGGAAGGGGAAGAAGAGAAAAACATGTCTATTTCTTGTCCAGTAATGTTAGCAATATATTTATAAAACTGAAACAAGACTAATCTTCACTCCTCTGTGCTTCTCAGGGAGCCCTGTCTATGTTGTCGGTTTTGTTTAGATTATGCACTCTTCGTGACAGATTATCTGTATTTTGTGTCTTGTAAAGCACTGGGCACTTTTATATAATAGTAATAATCTACAGAATACACAAATAAAAGGATCAGAGCAAGCAAGTGACGTTGCAGGATTGCTTCTGCCTGAAAAGAGCAGCAAAAACCCAGATAAAAATAGCTATGTTTACTTTGATAAAAAAATGTGTGTGTGATTGTGCATGCACATGCAGAGAGAGCGAGATATGTGCATACAGTGAGGAAAAGAGTCAAGGAGGGAATAAGTTCATCAAATCTATAAGTATTTGGCACCAAGGCATCATGCAAACTACCCTGGGTGCAATCAAAGCCTTCCGACGCTCCAAGGGACTCAGTGGAAGTGTGCAGGATATTAAGAGTGACAAGCCATCAGGACTGCCATATCAGACCAATAGGGAAAGAAAACTGAAGCATGGTGTCAGCTCGGATTGTCATTATCCCTGTTCAGGAAATGGTGTAGGGTGATGCAGAGTAGTGACAGGAAGAAAGGAGGTGGGACTAATCTCCCATCCCCCAGGGATGCTGCACCCATTCAGGACCTGGAAACAACTGACCTCTGCATCGCTCCTGGTCCTGCTTTTGTCATCTTGACTGTTTGCCCCTGCTCCCGGGGTGCTCTGAGAAGGAAGGGGCTTCCCTGTGCCCAGGAAGGGTGTCAGGGCAGCAGGAGGAAGTGTGCGGTGTGGTGGGAGTGCACAGCACTGGGCAACATTGGGGTGGAGGGGAGGAAGGGAGGGTAGGGAGGGAAAGGCCTATAATCCCCTTGGTAAATCCATGCCTGAACTATAAAAGGATAATCCATGTGCAACCCTGGCCCCACTTATAGGATTTAGCTCTTAGTGTAGAATGGTAATATTTGGCTGTTTGTTTACCCCTGTGAACTAATTTGTCAGATTCTTACGATTCTCATAGGGAGAATTTATTTCGATTTTGATATTACTCAAAGCCTTGGTTCCTGGAGCTATAGGATTATATGCAAAGCTCTGAGCAGACTTTTTTAATCCTTTTCCTTAAGAAATAACTATTTGTTGTGGATGCAGCAAAAAGCTTGAAAGCTGGCCTGCTGTTCCACAACACAATGGCATCAGAAAAGAAGCCACTTGCTAATTCCTTTTCTTTTTTGTCTTTTTTAACATGGTGATTTTAAGCCAGTTTTGCAACTGTGAAAGGTGAATGGGGATCAAGCCCATGATTTTTGAAGAATCGGCATGGGCAAGCCAGGCTCTGCTTGTAGATTCCCACTGGCTTGGTTGCTTGCACCTAACCCAATGGGGTTGCTCTGGGAGAGCAGTATCACAGGCAGAAATGAGATCCTTCCAGCTAAAATAATATGCAGAGTCTGGAGAAGAAGGAGGCACAGGAAGAAAAAGGGCACGTGTTAGGATCAGGAATTCAGACTCCAATTAAAAAGTAACTTTCTAATCTTGGACAATGCAGAGAATGGCTTGAAAATGTGACACACACATCCCCTTAAAACAGAGAGACAGTACAAGAATCCCAACTATGTTATTTTCATAGTCTTGCTGGTCTGAGGGCTTGCTCTTTGATTTTTGAACAGCTGAAGTTGTCAAGACAAGGGAAGATGTGTCCTTTTTCTAAATGCAAACAGCCTCTTTCATTGCAAAGTGTAAAGAAATGGCAAGAAAACGACAGTTCTCTAAATGAATTTGTATTTGTTCCTCTCCCAATGTCCTGAAAGAAACTAAAGACTGCAAATGTAGTCTCCACTAGGAGCAGGGCAAGTCGGGATATTTGCTGAAGATTTGTCTCTCGATTTCGGAAAATACTTAGTTTTAATTCTGTGCCCAAAAGCATTTCTTCTGAGAAGATTTAAGCACATGTAAAGTGGAATAACTGCAGAAGGGTTCACCGAAAGCTGCCAGTAAAACAACAAAATTTATCATGACAAAAAAATTCTCTTCCATAGTAAAAACAGAGGCAAGGCCTAAACAAAACAAACCTTCATAAATCAGGCAAACAAGTCAGGCAGATGAGAATCATATCAGACAGTGGAAATGAGACAAAAATAATATAAATTATTCAAGGGTTTTGAAACTTTGCAAAGAAGAGAGAGTGAAATCTTGGTGTGTAAATCAGGGACACGAGCAAAATCCGTGCCCACCAGTTCAAGCTGGAAACACCATGTACAGATCCTGGGAGCCCAACAGCAGAAAGTTTTTATAGGACGTGTGTGCATCATTGGTACCTGCTTTATTTTCCTCCTCTTCAGACATTGCTCTGTCTGGCTGTCTCGCACGACTCCAGTTCCTCGGCTGCCTCATTCCCAGAGCCAACCGGAGCACAAACTCTCATAGGGGCCCATTCACTTGCCGCTGCAGCCAGGCTGTGCGATAAGCAAGCCCAGAAAGGGATGCTTGGGCACTCCGCAACCCATCCTGCAATTCCCACCAATACCCTGAAATTCTACATGTGCTTAAATACACAGATCTGTTGCCATTTTTATCTCTTGCTCTAATGCTGACAGCCGGTTCCATCTCTGCTCATAGCTGTTAATAACTAAACTGAAATGACATAGAGATTGGGAAAACATATTTTAGACAAGTCATATATTCCCAAATTTATTCCAAAGACAATGGGAAGTGAATCAGTATATTCATACAGACAAAGGGAGGGTTTGGCTGTCTGATTTTCCAAGGGTTTGGACTTACTTCTGTTTCCTCCTCTTTCCGTCTCAGCTTGTTTACTGGTGACAGGATTGAAGAGCCCAAAACATTGCCCAAAACATTACCCAAAACTAGGGGGAAAACATACTGGATTTGAAGGGAGCAATTTATTTAGTTTATTAAAAGGATCAAGAGATGACTTGCTTCCCACATATAAATATCTTCCTAGGGAAGAAATAGCAGGCACTAAACAAATTTTTAATCGCTGGAGGAAGCCATAATGAGAGCCAATGGATAAATGCTGAAGCCAAACAAGTCCCAATAAAAAATACTGAACCTTCTTTATTTTGTTTTACTTTGTCCGAGGAAGTCAGGGTGATTAACCACTAGAGCAGGCTCTTACGGGAAGCGCTGGATTTTCCCTTTCTCAACATCTTCGGCTCAAGACTTGTATTCTTTCGGGAAGGAAGTTATTGTGTTAAATAAAGAGGTGGCAGGGGGACAATCTCTGGCCCGTGTTACACAAGCAATCCAATAAAATAAGCAGAAAATGTTTTGTGAGCTTAAACTGGATAAACAACTTTACCTCTCTCAGCTGATTTTAAACAGGAGGATGATTTAGAAAACAAAACAAAACAGGAAAGTGAGAATAAAAATGCTGGAGAACTGAACAATTATTGTTACTGCAGAAAGAGAAAAAGAAAGTGAGTATTTCGTAGCAGCAAGGAGGGATCCAAAGCAAAACCAATGCCGGGATCCAGGACAGAACGAGCCAGCGGGATCGCTGCTGGTCGGGGCTGACAGGGCTCTCCCGTAGCACCACCAGCCTTTGGGGAAGGAGCTGCTCAGGCTCCATGGAGAATCCTGCCTTGCTGATTTCCAGCTGAGCAGCTTTCCGCACTCAATGGCTGTCCCTGCTGCTTTCATGCAGGGATGTACTCTAGCTTGGAAGAGAGCAGTTCTGTTTAGATAGCCCCCAATCCTAGCTTCACCTCATCCCTTCCAGCAGAGTCACTGTAATTAAGATTTGGTAAGGTTTGGAAGAAATCTCATTAATCAGATAAGATCTGAACTTTATTTTCTTTTTAAAGACCCAATTTGATCTCTCTTGCTTGTGGTAATTGCTCTCCTCTTCTGACATGGAAATTCATTTTCCAGGCACATAAAACACAATAGATTTCCATTGTCAACAGCAGCAACCCCAGGAAAGTTAAAAATATTCCTCCAAAGGCTAAAAAGAGTGTTGGGAGCAAATCCAGACACAGGCAGGGAGAGGGAGCACCAGACAGGGTGCTGTCAGACACAGGTGGGGTGGGAGAAAGGGGTTAGCACAGTCCCAAAAAGAAGCAGGGGTGCCCCAGGAGAAGGGAGGGCAGCAGGACCCCTGCTGTGACCCTCAGTACATAGGGTTGAGCTGGCAGGTTCTACTGAGGGACCTGCGCAGAGAGAAGAAAAGTTGTTGCCACACCTGATCCCTGACCTGGGGGAGAAAAAGCATCCTTCTCCTGAGTTTATCAGAAACCAGTACTTCAAAGAGCGATCAGAAAAGCTCCTGGATGGCTGACATTTCACATGAGGCAGCACCAGGATAAATGACACAGTGTGAAATATACTCCACCACATCGAATCCTATCCATCAGCAGGATTCCTGGTTTCTAAATGTCAGGTGTGCAATGGGAACTCCTCAGGAACATCTGAATCAGAAGGTGCCTCCCTTCCCCACTGCCTGCTCCCCAGCTCTGCTCAACCCACAGTGTGCCTTGATGGGCTCTGCTTCCCCATCCGACCCATGGCACCATGCTGAGCCCAGGCAGCCAAGTGCGGGTGCCAGGCCTGGAGATGTGCGTGGATAAGGCATGCAGCCCTGGGGCAGGGCTGGGTGTAGATGTACCACCTCCTGCTCCAGGAGGGACAGTACAGGGGCATGTGGAATCCCCCTGCCCATCGTTCAGCCTCATCCCACCACATCAGATGCTGAGCTCACCTTCTTCCCCCTGCCAAGGACCCTATGCCCTGTCACCCCACTGGCATGCCAGTCTCCCCAGCCTGTGCCCTGCTCCTTACACCACCCCACCCCTGATTTCAACCTGAGCCCCAGCTGCACCAAGAGGCCAGTGGCTACAAGCAGCCTCTGCTGCCCTGAGCTGTCACAGGAAGAATAAAGCTGAGCCATGGTTTTCCAGCACTTCCAGGGGCCCACACAATGTTGGAGCTGCAGCAGCCTCAGCTACAGCTCAGCCCGGCCACCTTCCGGAGATGCTGAAACTTCAGGGGTGCAGATGAAGATGGAAACCAGTATCCAGTGCATTGTGGCCTCCCAGAAATGGGCTCTTTCTGGTGTGTCTGTTCAGAAAGGCTGGCTGTGGGTGACCAGGGTGGCCAAAGCAGGGAGTCCCTCACACTGCTGGCCACAGGGAGGCAGAGACCAGGCATGGCTGGTGCACACAAAGGTGCTAATAGAGACCTAGGGTGAATGTCCAGGCCCTGCCTGCCTCTCTCCTTCTCTTTGCAGAGAATCTGCAAACATATTAATCTCATCTCACACACAAACCCTCCATCCTGATCCCAGAATCCATATATTAGGAGATTTACATAAATTACCAGCTATCAATAGGGCACATGAGGCACGGGGGCTGAAAGCCAGTGCCCTTGCCAAGAAAACAGTACAAGAGGATTGGAAAGGAAGGGAGGGGAGGGGGCTGCAGAGGCCGGCTGGGAGCGCTGTGAGCAATGGTCTGGGATGGCGGTGGCTGGTTGCGCTGTCTGGGTCTCCGAGCCTCTTACTGCAGCTGCTGTATCCTGCTTTGTGGAAGAGAAGCCCTCCTCCTGTGCATGCTGTGGCACCTTCCTCCACCTTTTCCTCATGAAGGAAGGGCGAGCAGCCCGCCCTGCGCCCCACTGCTTGCCCCAGTGGGTGCTGGGGAGTCCTAGGCCCATATGCCCTGCTTGCAGTGGTAGGTACAAGGAAACAGGGATGACTCTTCACGTCACTGCCTTGCTTTAGTTGGGCCTTGGATTTGCAGTCCAGGTCAGAGCACACCTTAGCCTTTGGCATCCCCAAGCCTTAGGAGCCCTGGGCAGCCAGAGCTGTGTGGCTTCACTAGGAATTTCAACAGATCCTTGACTTCCTCGTGTTTCTCCCCAAGGGGTTTTGCCTTTGCAGGGAGAGGGGGAAAGTTTGAGCTTGGCCACTGGCTGTACCCCCTGGCCAGAGGCAGGACCGCTTTCTACCTCAGGTGCACTGAAAAGGGCATTCAAGCTCCTCTGAGCCATGAGAAACATCACTGATGCTTAGTGAGGGTTGTGAAAGCCATGTACAGAGCCCTGGCATGCAGGTGCAGAGAAAACCACCAAAACAGACCCCCTTCTGATGTGTTTCCCAGGACAGACTTGCTGTGTGAGGGGGCTGATGGCCACACATAGGGCAGACATAGTGCTCCTTGCCAGGGCAAGGGCACACCAGTGTCATGATAGTCTGCCAGTTCCATACCCTTGGCATCAGGGCCTGGGGCACAGCCCCATTCCGACCAACATAAGACTCAGGTGCGCAAAATAGACCCTGGGCAAGCCTGGGGTGAGCCCTGGTCCCAAAAGTGGTCAGAGGTGGGTGCTTCCCGAGGCAGGCAGTGCGCCTGACCTCTCCCGCAGCATCCTCTGAGCCTGCCAGGCAGCAGCCCTGGACCCTGCCCTGCCCCAGCCTTTGCAGACCCCTGACTCGGGGTCCCTTTTGTCACCAGCCCGCCGCCGCCTCAGCAGAGAGCCGCTTCTCCCGCAGTGTTTTGCTGCCCTCGTGGGTCCAGCGCGCACATTGCAGCCTTCCGCGCTCCTCGCCGGCTCCGCAGCACCCTCATCGGCGCCCGGCCCTCGGAGGGCCGAGGCACCGGTTCTTGTTTCTGCCGGGAGGAAGGGCAGGGAAGAAAAGGGAGGCAGCTCCGGGCTGTGTCTGGACCAGGGGAAGAGGGGCAGGAAGCACTCAGGGAAGACATCGGGCAGGTCCCAGTCCCAACCCTGCTGGTGGTGGGGAAGAAAGGAAAGAACAAGAACCCCTCTGCACCAGAGTACTCACAGGAGCTAGAGTATGACCTCCGCTTTGGAAGGGGAATCACAGGTCATCTGTTCTTCTTCCTTTCCTCTGAACAGGCACACATCACAGCTGAGCCCACGGGCTGCTGGGGCTGTCCAGTAGGCAGCTGTGAGTACAGCGAGGTCCTGAAAGCTTCTTCCAAGCCTGAAGTGCAACCCGGTGTTATCTCTAGTGCTGGAAAAGATAGAAAAACAGCAAGTGGTGCAAAGAAACAAAGCAATGCAAGCAAGGAAACAGGCCTGGACTTGACTTACCTGCTAGAAAAGCAGATTAAACAGGGGAAGACTTTTATTTTGTTTCACAGTAGTGGGGAAAAAACCCCCCACAAAACACAGCAAAACACTATGGGAAATATAAGTAGCCAACATCAGCTCTTGCACACACAAGATACCCTCCCAGCAGTGTAACTAGAGTACACACAGACCTCAGCAAGATTGTATTGGTATAGAACCAACATATGTGGCACAATGAAAATTACTTGCATCATATACCTGTAACTGTACAGCGCCTAGCACAGGAGTTAGCATCCACCCTCCCACACCAATGTTCAGGTGTAGGTGCCTGTTCTCATGCACATCCCCAGCACCTGTATGTATGGTGTAGAAGAGGCAAGCCAAATCCACCTCTAGCATCTGGGTTCCAAAGCTGAAGCTAAAACTGCGTTCAGGTTCGTGCCTGGTGCCTCTGGCACGTCAGAGCTCTGTGCCAGGGGAGAGGATTTTTATTGGAAAGCTGCTCCTGCTCAGAATTAGGTTTCTGACCCTTCTGATAGCTCAGCTTGAAGCTCCTGCAGCAGCTCGGGCACCTCTGCGGGCCAAGAGCATCCTCAAAGAGACGCGCGGGCAGCCCCAGCCTAGCAGGGGGCCCCGCCGAGCTCCGCACGGAGCGCGGGCTCCACGCCGCGGCCAGGCCGCGGCAGCACACGGGAGCCGCGGGACGGTACCGCCAGCCGCAGACCCGTCAGCGCAGGCACCGCTGCTGGGCTGCTGCCCGCTCCCCTACAGCGACAGGTCCAGACCCCTTCTCTTGCCGTTTTCCTGAGGAGGCAGGAAGGTGTTTTTTTCTGCCTGAGCCTTCCTCTGCGGAGAGTTTGTTCATTGCTCTCCTGCTCTGCTTACTCAGACACTTCCATCGTCATCGACACTGGTGTCCACAAACCTGATCACAGCCCAGACACTTCAGGACTCAGACCCAAAGGGGCTGAGCTCTCCTCTCCTGGACCCACAGGATGGCTCCCCATTTCCTCACTCACTAGCCAGTTATTCATCTGCCTTTAAGCACTTGAAAAGCAATGCCATGCTTTGATCTGTCAGATGCTGGGGCATTCATATCCCACCACAACCACGTTCTTTCTTTGTACCCTCATGCAGGGCCATATAGCGGGAATTTGCCCATCCACCCCTGCTTTCTTGCTGTCCCAGTGTGTGTGGGCACTTGCAGACATATCCAGCATCAGGTGATGTTTGTCCCAGTGCCTGGAAGCTGCTTGTCAGTGACTGTCTATGTGTGCCCAGTATGTGATGGTGCCTTCCCAGTGCAGTATCTACTAAACCATCTACAATAGCCCAGCCTTTTGGATGCGGGAGGCAATACTGGCATCAGCATGTGCTAGCAGCGGCTCTGCCCTGCTCAGGAAGGAGCGAGAGGGTCCGACAGCCGTACAGTGGCTGTCAGAGGTGACAGCAGTGCCTTGGCCAGGGGAAACAGTGCATCACAGCTGCTCCTGAGGAATGGCGTGACCCTCGTGGAGCTGGAGAGCCACTTTGGGAAAGGCAGGTCATCATCACAGCACCAGAGACTGCAGGCAGATAAAGGCAGCATCTGGCCTGATGGCAGATCCTCCTGTACACCAGGCCAGGCTGACCAGCAAGGTCTGGCTTAGGTTCAGCAAGGGCAGCTGCAGGCCAGATAAACCAGAAATCAACACAGTGGGAGCAGTGGCACCCAGGGGTCAAAGGCAGCCTGAGAACCAGGGACCAGGAGAGTGTGGCCATTTCTACACAGGTTCCTGATGCTGACAGAGAAAAAGAAGAATCTACATAAACACAAGCAAATTCCAGTCAAAAGTGAGATCTGATGATGGTTTTTATATGAAGTGATAGGGGCCTTTAGCCTCTAGAGAAAACTCCATGGAACAGCAGTAGATTTTCTGTCCCAGTGCCTTCAGACCCTGACATGAGCCCTTTGGGAAGCAGGGGGTTAGACAAAAGAAACCAGAAGAATTCCTTCAGTTACCTACAAGCTCACACCGAGTGATGAACAGATGCTTCTTGACTCAAAATCTCTCCCTGGCTGTGCTTAAGCTGTACAGCTCTTTCAGGTGTACCAGGCAGGCCTGCCTTCAGTACCATGGACTCTATGTGGGTGGAAACAATGGGACAGTGACTCAGGTGGCTTCATAATCTGTCACAGGAACAGCCAGCACGTGCACTCTATCAACCCTACCATTTCTAGTTTGCCTATCTGAGCATCAAACCACCTGCTACAGCAAGCAAAAGGAGCATTTTTCTGTTCTTGACCTGCATAAAGAGCACCACCAGTTGTCCATCTCAGAAGAGCATTTGAGCCATAGGAGCAGTGGAGGTGACTGTACTTACTCAAAGAGAGCAGTCTGCTGGTTCGCCAGTCGTCTGCAAGGTCTCTCACACAATTGCTCATGGACTTTCTCTCCTCCTCTGGTCATAAGCCAGAAGGAAGACCCACAATGTCATCCTCCAGAGGTGATCTCACCAGGGTGACAACAACCATACCGTAACCCCTGGGCACAGAAGCAGCTGCCAATGCAAGCAAGACTGATTTGCACTTCAGGCCGAGAGGCAGATATCCTGGGCCTGATACCAATTGTCCATAGGGAACCATAAAGTCCCCCCTCCAAAATACCTCACTTTTGTGAGTGGCTCAGCAAAGGCTCTCCCAGCTAAGTCCACATTTTCCCAGCAACTCCCTGAGGAAACTGGCACACGTAAGCTCAGGAGTGCAGGGCCCTGCTTCAGCCTGTTGTTTGTTCCCTTATGCTGAAGGGCAATGCCATGACTGAGAGCTCATGTAGAAGCCCACTATGGTGCCAGACACACCGCATACCACACCTCTATCTAGGCCAGTGTATGCCTCAGGCAAACACACCACAATGAACACCTCCAAGGAAATCCAACCAGCAGACATTTATTTCCATTTGCACTTGAGCCCCTGAACCCCGGACCACAGCTCTGCTCCCTTCACCTGGAATCTTCCTGCTTACCAGTGATCTGACTCCAGCTCTAGGGTGGGATGGATGAAGTTACCTCTGACATATTTGAAATACAGGGAACTTGAAGCAAACATAGACCACAGTAGAGAGCCTTGAGCAATACATAGGTCCTGAGGATGAATTTTCATGTAGCACCATGCATGTAAGGCTCACAAGAAGACGTAAATGATGGACAGAGAAGAGGCAGATATTGACTAGGACTGATCATGTCAATATATCCAGAAATGGAAACCCTTACTGTTCTATAGTCCTGGACTTCCCTGTGGAAACTAGGCATTACATTTCCACCCAAATGCCAGCAGACATGATTCTTTCTCTCAGCTGGCAGAAGGTAAGAGCTGGTGTTCTCAGCAGAAAGCTGAGGTAAGTAGGTAAAGACTTACTCTGGGCATCACACATATGTGGCCTAGGAGACCTCTTCTCCAGATCTATATACAGACTTTTTTTCCACATGGAGAAGGGAGGCTCAAACCCCCTGTGTTTAGTGCTGCAGCAGCATGGGAATACCCAGAGAAAAGATGAAGCTGTCAAAAACTACAGTCCATAGGTGGCAAAGCAGAAAATGGAATAGGCAGTGAGCTAGTTCAAGCAAATGCAGAGCCCTTTAATAGGAGCATGTCTTAAGAAGAGCTTCACGTCTGAATTTGACCACAGCAGAACACTTTGTGGATTTTCTGGGGAGCCCTTTGAGAACTGGCTTCATCTGAAGGCTATAACAACAGTGGAATTCTGTAGGGAAATGTATCTATACTCAGTAGAGGTGGGCATGCCTCATCAGCTTGATTTGCTAGTAGGACAATGACTTCCCTATGGTATTTAAGTGCCAGCAAAAGCAAGAATGCTTATACATGTAAACACCGCGGAGTACCAGCAGGCGACACAAGGCAAGGAATATAGTATTTCTTTCTAATATACCACATTTAAGGAGATAAGAGTAAGAGAAGGAATTTTTTTAATGGATAAAAGCTTGTAATAAACATTATTTAATAGCAATTCCTTAAAAGCTTCTCACACCATTATTCTCACCAATTCTATCCAGAGCTGAGTACACAAGGGTTGCAGGTATATTGCCTTACTGAAGTCCAGCTTTAGGCAGTTTGCCTGGTGAAGCCAAAGACCCAATACAGGCCTGCCTGTGATTTCACTGATGTTATGCTTTGCTAATGATCCATGCACTTGGGTCTCAGTTTCCAGGATCAGGTCCAAGAAAAGGCATCTTCTTATGGCTGTGTATGAGCTAGCGCCAAATGAAAGGTTCTATGCAGAGCAAAGAAGAGAACCTACTGCTCTATTCACATCATCTTAGGGCCTCACTCTGTTCCTTACATTCTTGGAAAGCAGTAGCTTACAGCACAGAAACACTGATTTTGGTTATTTTTTATTTCATTTGAGCAGTTCTTACTGTCACTGGTTAGTTTGGGAAGATTCATCCCCAGGCAGGACTGGAATCGTTCTTGCTGGACCAAGCTGCCAATGCCTTGGGGTTTCCCATTTGGTGCCCTCTTCACTCCTCCTTCAAAAGCTATTCCCTCATCAATTGCTGAGCAAGTTTGGCCATCAGATCCAGCACTTCAGGACAGTCAGTTGAGCCACCAAAACTATATTCCTCATAGTATAAAAGCTGCTTTCCTGTGTCCCTTGGGAAAGATACAGCCAGGTGACACTGGCAAGGTACATTTATCCTCCCACTGACAGGTAACATTCTGCATGTCAGAAAAAGGTTGTCAACATATGGCAAGAGAAGAAAAACACCTTCCTGGTACTTCTGTCAGCAACAATGATTTTCATACACTGGCCTGACATGTTTTTGTCCTCTGTTACAGTGGGATCAAAGCAAAAGGAGACAGACAGCTAGATCAGGCAGTGAAGCCCCATGGTGTAAGATGTGAAAGATCCAAGTGCAGTTCCAATAGATGACAGAGCTCTTGGAAGTGTGCAAAACAGTTGCCCCAGGAAGGATTTGGACTGCTGCAGGCTCTGTAGTAGCTTGGAAGGTTCTTTCCCAGGCAGCATAAGCAGATGCCTGGAGGCACAGGAGGTGAACAGGACCCAGCTCTTCCTTTTTGGGAGGCCAAGCCAGCCATTAACAGGCAGTGCCTTCACAGCTCCCAACCTGAGCCAGGCCTGATCCACCTAGCCCATCAGTTCTGCCTCATTGCTCACACATAACCTCTTCCAAATGCTGCTGAAAACAGCAGGCTCCTGCAGGAGGCGGGAAGGTAGCACTGGTAAGGTTCACGGGCCACCTCCTGGCTCTCTGCTCTCCAAGCACAGCCACCTTGCCATGTGAAGGAAACTTTTGGCAGCTGTCTGGTGCTGGGAGACAGGGCTTGTTGAGCTTGGCTGAGTAATCCCAGCCTCTTCCGTCACTGCAGCTGCATGCATCCTCTTTCTCCCAACGCAAGGATCGCTGCCTCGCTGAATCACCCCATTAAATTGCTAATATCTTATTGTTCTTTAAGATTTTGAAACTTGCTGCGAAACGTTTACAGATAATTTTTTTTGCCTGCAGTCACTGTGCCTAATGCCCAGTCATTGAGTGCCATATGTGTTTATATGCACTGCAATTTTCCACTTGATTACATTTTACCACAAACACTTTCATCCACTCCGCAAAGACAGCAGCAACACATCCATAACGTTCAGAGCAGCCCAGACAGACAGAGCCCAGACGCAAATGTCTCCACTGGCCAGGGCACTTTAGAATGAGAGATTCTGAAATCCAACCAACCCACCCTCCAATTCTGAAGTCCCCAAGGGCACAAGCACCTCTGTTACCTAAAGGAACATGCAAAGTTAGCTTCATGCTCCAGCTTTCCCATTAAGTGCTGAGTACTGCTCGTAAGTCTGGAACAGCTGCACAACATGGAGGTGCTTGCCAATAACCAAGGATATCTCAAATTTTCCGGCACACAGGGGATGACCCAGGCCACTACGAGGATGCTTAGCGCCTGAAGCTGCAGAAATACAGTAACAGTGCAGCATGCAGCACAGACCAGTTCTGAATTTAGATCCTATACCCCTGAAAGCAGGAGCAAGTTCTTGTTCAGCCTCCAGCTAACCAGGCATAGCCCAGCTTGTCTGTAGCAGAGACCACAGCTCCTGATCACACCACCTTCCTATTTGCAACTAGGCAAGTCACCTCATCACAGCGCATAGCACCCTGCCTGAGAACATCTGGGTTAGGGCCACAGTGGTGCTTGTGCAAACAGGCTACAGCCTTCCAAGACGGGATGGGCAGCAGATGCATCTACACAGCAATACTGACATCCTCATGCAAGCTCACTTATGTTACCAGTTCAGCACAGCACCGAGCAGAGGACGCTGGCTCAAATACAGTGGTAAGGCCTCTGCAGTAGTGAGCTAAGCCTCAACAATATATGATGATGTGGCAACACTGCTTTGGTTATGCAGTCAAACAGCTCTGCCCCAGCCCTTCAATGTCCCACCCTCTTCACTGCATGGAATGCACAATCATTGCAGGGAAGTGACAAGCATCAGCCATGTGATGATCAAGAGGTCTCAATCCATTACCATGTACCTGAGCCTGCCTTACTGACCAGCTCTGATAACAGACACAGTGCAAGTTCAGTGAGGAAGCTCTTCATAACCCTGGAGACCAAAGAAAATAGCATCCTGCCGCAAAGGCTTTTGCATAGAAGAATAATGTGATACTTCCCTTACATTCTGGGTTATCTGAGCTCTATAATCATTCCAATATAAGAGGGATGTGTACCTGTTTGGGTGAATCCAGAGGAGGACCATGAAGATAAGGCTGGAGCACTTATATGAAGACAGGAGTTGGGCTTGTTCAGCCTGAAAAGAAGACTCTAAGGAGACCTTAGAACAGCCTTTCAGTACCTAAAGGGATCCTACAAGAAATCTGGAGAGGGACTTTTTTCAAGGGCATGTGGTGATAGGGCAAGTGGGAATGGCTTTAAAGTGAAAGAGGGTAGATTTAGATTAGATATTAGGAAGAAATCCTTTACTGTGAGGGTGGTGAAGCACAGGAACAGGGCGCCCAGAGAAGCTGTGGCTGCCCCATCCCTGGCAGTGTTCAAGGCCAGGTTGGATGGGGCTTTGAGCAGCCTGGTCTAGTGGAAGGTGTCCCTGCCCATGGCAGGGGGTTGGAACCAGGTGAGCTTTAAGGTCATTTCCAACCCAAACCCTTCTGTGATTCTGTGATTTTGTGAGGTGAGATGAAATACAGCACATCAGGTGATGAGTTCTCTTGGGCATACCCATAGGATGGTAGAATAATCTGGGTTGAAAGAGGCCTCAGGAGATATCCAATTCAACTTCCCTCTTAAAGCAGGTGCAATTAGATCAGGTTGCTCAGGGCCTTGGTCAGTCAAGTTAATATTTCTATGGTTGGAAACACCACAACCTCTCTGGGCAAGCAAAGTTGAAGTTAATGATGAAAGCAACAGTGAGAACCCACTGCTGCATGCTCCCAGGCTCCTCTTTCTGTGGTTTGATCTCATAAGGAGAGAAGGGAAGACAGACAGCATTGTGTTCTGCTTGCTGCTCATGGCTTGGGAGGGCAAAGACGCCAATTTTGTCACTGTAGTGCTACGTGACTCAAAGCCCTGAGTGCACACAACAGGCAGGGCCCTTACAGACCTAGATCTCACTAGGACTGTTGATGGTTTGAAACAGGCTTTCAGCACTAACTGTATTGGTTGGACTTAATTTCTGAAGATCCTATACGTTCTCTCTGAAAACTTCCACACCTTAGATAAACTCTTTAAGACCTCTGCCATGTTCCCATCTTACGTTATGTTCAAGGACGAACACTCCTCTCACTGGGTGTAAAATGTCCACAGACAGACAATTTTCTGCTGCTAAAGAAATGACCCATCCCTGACCAAACACAAGGAAGCAACCATAACTACTCCGTACTGGAGAAGAGGCACTGAAGCCTTTAGTGGTCACTAGCCTGGAAGCCCAAAGCCAGTGTTCCTCACCCTGAACACATGAGCACAGGCCTGCAGAAAGCAAGCCAGTTCAGTTGAGTCCAGCTACCAAGAATGGCCACCGCTGTTCTGCCAAGCGCTTGCTGCCTCTTGTTCAACAACACTGCTTAGTACCACCAGCACAAAATCAATATTCTCTTGAAAGAAATGCTAGTTTGGAGGAACTCAGCAGTGACCTTGGCAGAGGTCACTCCCAAGACATGGGGCAGCATGACATGACAGCTCCCTCTGTCAGAAGGAGCACATGCTGCCTTTTCATCTGCTAGAAATCCCTGTTAGCTACTTTTTACTTTGAGTCTTCCTACCTTCCAGAGGTCTGATGTAGTCGCACACAAGGGGCAAAGATGTTTATTCCAGATGAATTCATTGCCCTCCCTTTGGACTTAGGAGCTGCATCAGCCTTTAGGTCTGTACCTGAAGGGCAACCTTTTCACAAGGAGAAAACAAACAAATGGGAGGTGTAGGAGCAAGGTGGTTCTTCCTTAGCATCTTCACTGAACCCATCACAGCCTGCTGCTAAAACTGACTCTTGTGCCTTTCATGCAGGGCAAGAACTTGAGCTCATGTGGTGAATAGTGAGCAGTGATGCTTTGTAAAAAAGTGTGAACTTCTCAGGGTCAATTAGCAGCTATCACCTGCCTGGCTGCTACTCCCAGAGGCATAGTTGCATTGAGCTAGGGGGTTTGGCCTTGGGTTGCTGCTTTGTCCCATCTCAAGAGGTTGTGAATTCAAAGCACAGACTCCTCATTCCATCTGCCCTGCCTTTTGGCCTACTTGAAGAGCTGTGGAAGTCTCTGGGGCCTTTTTCCAGGATGAGTCTATTCACTGTCTTCCAGGCTCAACTCCTGGCTTATTTACTTGTTTAATAGCAACACAAGACTAGAGAGGATCCCTTGGGTCACTAAATCCAGTCTCCTTCCTTAGGATACCTGACCACCTTATGCAAGATCTTTACATCACATTCCATCTGAATTCTAGTGCATCTTCAACAACTTCTTTTCCTTCACTATCTCCTCCATTCCTGTAAATGTTAGTTACAATCCACTAGTTTGCACAAAAGGTTTCTAGACAACCCCAGAGGCCCTATGGTTATTCCTGGGCCTCTCCTTCCGACTGTGGAGGATATCCACTTTCACAGTACAATGAAAAAGAGTAACTCTAGAGGTAAGGCATTCCTTGGTTCCATGCTGAGGAGACAGAGGATGCCCTAAAGCCTGATTAGAGTAGTTAAAAAAGTCCTTTTGGGAACATCATGCACCCTGATCTACCCAATTTTCATTCTAGTTAGGTGGTAGAGCATTTACAATAGCATGTACCATGGCCAAAGAGCTTCCCTGGCTGAGGTGAATGGGAGACATCCTCAAGACAACATGATGAGTCCATGTCAACCATGACAGAGACTCAAAGGCAACTTCCTTCCTGTACAAGACAAAGGGGAGTTTCCCAAGAAGGCTTCCACATCCATCTGAAAAATCATCCCCATTCTTTTTCCCCGGATGATCCAAGCCTGCTCTTCCTTCTCTTCCGACAGCTTTTCCCTCCAGCCACTCTGTTGGAGGCTGGTATTTTTCTGAGCAGCCTGATTTCTTCCCAACTGCCTTTGCACTGAAACCAAGATTTGAAAGCGAGCCTGAGGAGAGGGAAGGAGCGAAGTGTGACACATGCAAGCTGTAGTGAAATGACATATTCATCACAGCTAATGGGGTCCCACATGGCACCCCAACTGGATGCTGCCCCACTGCCCGTTTCCCAGCTGGCTCTGCTGGAGTTTCCCCCCTGCTCCCCTCCCCACATTTCTGGTGGTGTCACTCCAAGCGAAGTGGCTGATCTGATTGGTGAGAGAACACGAGGGGTGTCAGGGAAGGTGCTCACAGACATTTCTTGGCCGCCTCAAGGAAATGAAGGCCATCGCTGAGCCTGTCAAAATGATTAATTGCTTACAGGGAATGAGGGGGAGGAGGGAGAGGGAGGGAAAAGGAAGGGGAGTAAGGAGGAGAGAAAGACAGATGGGATGGGGAGAGCTATAAACAAACAGCAAAAGCAGGAGACACAGGATTGCCTCTGTGCTGGGGAGGAGGTAGAGGCAAAGGGCCAGTGAACTGATGGCAGATGTGTGGGTCCTTCATAGCCGCAAGCTCCACTTGGAGATTCCCACCACTGCTCACACCCCAGGTTTGCACCACCCCCAAATACAGGCTCAAAGAGCACTAAGGTCTGCCCTGCCAGAGCCATGTCAGACCTGACAGCGCAAGTAACATGACCCTGTGACTCTGCAGCAATACAAATCTCTGCAGTTCACGTGAGCTGACAGACCAGAACCTTATTACCTCAAATGCCAAGAAAGGCCGTACTGCCCCTTGCCCTCCAGCTCCAGTGGCTGGCATGTGACCTAAATACCCACTAGCACCAGTAATTCTTTGCTGCCAGAAGCATTTTACCCCAGTGAAACACAGATGGATGGGAGCAGCTTCTGAGAGACTGGCAGAGGTCCTTGCAGAGGAACTTGGAGCAGAATCAGTCCATCGCCTGCAGTACTAAGCTCTCCCACAGAAAGTGCCTCCTTGGCTGCTATTATAACCCAATGTGCCCTCTCCATGGGCACAGGGACTGTTCTTTTATAGAAGCAAATGATTTAACCTCACCCCTTTAGCTGCTTTCAGCTCAGCCAGAGCCCTCATATAGCTTGCTGCATGAGGCCAGCAGTCCTTAAGCAGCTCAGGGAGCACAGAGCGTGCGGCAGATCTCATAACACAGATTACCTACGTACACTCTCCCCCCTTCCTGGCTTCCCAAGGGGTTTCAGGTTGCATCCAAAGGTCTTCCCTGTCAAGGCGTTCAGTGGTGAATCCTGACTATTCAAGAAAAAAAGCACAACTGAATATCTGAGATGGAAGTCATACCTGTGGCTCCTGCCATCCAGCACAGTGACATTTCCTGCAGCAACAGAACACCTTCCTGTGTCCATGTCTGGGCTTTCTCGGTGTTTACTGCAAGTTTGTGAGGTGAATTCTGACCGCAGCCCCACAACATCACAAGTTGTGTTCCACAAAACACATGAGCTGCACTCCTCCAAATGTAAATGTGTTTAAAATGTTGCTGTGAAAGAAGAACATCCCTCTCCACATGTGTTTAAGAGGGAAGAAATTCACTGCCTGACACATCTTCCCACCCTGAGCAATGTGATCAGTGATGCTCCTAACTTCTGTCATGATGAGCACTGGATGAAAAGACCTGTTAGATCCTGTTCTGAGATCCACTGTTTTCTCTTTCATTTTGAGTTCCTGTGTTGAACAACACTAGCCATGGCAAGAGCCTGAAAATCCGAGCTGCTATCACTTGTTTGAGGTCAGAGCCATCTGGGAACAAGACAACATGGCTTCAGCTCTCCCCTTTGGAGGTATCCGCTTTGATTTCCAGTCACAGAGAGAATAATCACCCTGACAGAGACCTCCGCCTCAAGTGAATGACCCAGCCTTATAAAGACAGGAATTGGCACTGAAATCAATGAATCCAGTAAGCTTAAGTTTTGAGATGAACCAACCAGCATTACATGCCCCACAAATGGTCAGTCATCCTCCTTCCCAAACTATAGCTGTTGATCTAATCAGAGGCAGTGCGTCTTCATGTAAGCGATACCAAAATGTTTAATCTGTCAAGACTTTGAATGCCAGATGTAGGAAAAACAGATAACAAATTTCATGTGTACCGGTAATTTGATCAAAACCCACAAAAAACAAATAAGTGCATATTCTGGATTGTACATGGCTGGATGAGGAGCTAAGCCAGCAAATGACATACACAGAAAAGTCACAACTACCTTCTTTGCTTTACCTGTCGTGCAGCCCATCAGATGCCTCCTTGCCCTTGTAGGAAATGACATTATCAGGGAAAGAGCCTGGAACTGCTTTCGCGTTTCTCATCCTAATTTTCCTGATTGCCAGTCAAGGCCCACAGCTGCTCTCCTCTGCATCAGAAACTGCAAGGCTGCATGCAAGGTGTGGGAAAAGGAGACCACACCAACTTAAGAAGTTGTTTCTGTGGTTTTTTTGCTGGCAGTTTGTGGCCAGGCACTGAGAAGGAAACTCAAGGTGTTGATGGGACAGATAGATGTTATCACTGAACAGCATGGGATGGATTTGCCTAGCTGCCTTCCTCCACAAGCTTTCCAACTCAGCCAAGACCCTTGCTGCTGCTCCGTACCTAGGCAGCGGGGGCTCTGTAGAGCAACAGTAGCACTCATAGCTACGCATCTTACGGACTTCACTGTGTCTCTATCGGCTGCCTCCATTGTTTGTGGGATATTCTCCCCCCTGCTTCCCTGCTTCTAACAAAGATTCTGATTAATGATCGCTCATTCCTAATTGTCAAATTTCTGTTCCTTCATCCTGTGTCTAATCACCAGTGACAGAAGCCATTACGCAAATGAGAGCAGACGACTTCCCACAACTGTTCTCGTTGGTAAAAGCCTTGTAATTTAAAGCTCTGATTTGCAGAGGAAAGCTGTGTTTCCCCAAGGCGTCCGGGCATCTGTTCCACTTACACTTCAAGAGCCTCCACTTCCGCTCCCTCCCCCCGCAATTAGTTCTCTGCTTGCAACAAATATTTGACTTTTCGAGGCAGTAATTAGAACTTACTTTGCGTGTGTTTGTCACAGTAACAGCGTCTTTTTCCCTTCTCTTCTAGGCAGCATTAATGCAGAAAAGCACTCAGATGGTGACTTCAGGACTTCCCAGGACACAGGTGAGAGAGGTGCCGTCTCCAAAACAGGAACAGAAGATGAAGACCATAAACCAGAGTGCAAGGAGCTACTCACACACACAGAGAAGAGGCTTAGAGAAAAGCACTTTGAAAAAACCACACACACAAAGGCGGTACACAAAGGTTGTATCCCCTGTTGCAGTTGCTGCTCTGCTTCCAGGGCTGGGATGGCAGCATGGGTTGCACATGTATCAGCCTAAGGGCCTGCCAAGAGACTGTCATGACCATGAGTCCACCATCCCCATCCTAGGATTTTAAAGAGCAGTTGGCTGTATTCAAGGTTGGCTAATTCATTGATAAGAGCTACTGCAAAGAAAGAAGCAGCAGTCTCAGCCCAGGCTTGTCCCTCTTTCCCTTAAGAGCTGCTTTGATGCTGAGGGTCTCCCCCCTCACCTCCACCTGATGGATTGCCTCTGCAGTGCAGCTATGTCTCATACCTCCTCAACCCTGGCCTGCTGGCTTCACCCTGAATTTGTTTTATCACTCCAAATTTCCTGGTTGATCACTGCACTGAGCCTGGTCACCAAGGGATAAAATAGTGCATCAGTCTAAACACTGAGGCCCTACTCTTTCCATAAGATCATGGCTCTTCTACAGCCATGATCTACAAAGATTAAGAAAAATATTATTTATCCTTAGAAAAAAATCCGACTTTTCAAGGAATAGAGAAATGGTGGGAACAAGAGAAGAAAGGTATTATAGGACCTAAGGTAATAAAGCCAGAGTGAAAGCGAAAAATCTTGGAGTCTGATCTGGTTTTCAAATGACAGTTCTCATTCACGTTTCCTCTGTTTCTCTGCACAACCTGAGACATTTCTGGGCTTTGTGGTGCTAGCTATGCATGTTACCCAAGAGGCATGTGCGCATCAGAAAGACTACAGGATCAGACTAACAGACCACTAAGGTCAGTGGAACAGAAGCAAGTGTGCATTCAGAGATGATGATCCCAGGAGGCACAGCAGGGAAGGGTGAACACCCATGGTTACAGAAGACTCTATCCACTTGTCTTTCCTATTACGTCCACATTCACTCTGCCCCCCAAGAGTGTGAGGGGACAATGCCAGTTGTGGTAGCTCAGGTTCAGACAGTTGTCTCTCTTTCCCCCACACCACACCAACATCCCTAATCTCTACTCACGTCTTCCCCATTTTACTGTACGTTAGAGATTTGTGCAGATGTAGACAACATTTCACTGACGGTGAGATGTCAAGATTGCTGTAGAGTTAATATTACAATAAGATAACTTGTGCTTTTACTAGCTAGAGGACTCCACAACCCAAGGCTGCTAACATACAGCAGAGGTACACAAAGGAAGCCTCCTGCCCAAAATCTCCTTGACCAATGTCTGAATTGGATAAAGGACAACATGGGGAACAATGTAACCCACAGGATAAGCAACTGATAGAATACATTAGACAGGATTGTGTGGCTTGCTCCATCCTTCTGTCAGTGACTAGAGCATGGTAACTCCACTCAGGCCAGCACGGAGGGAAATGTGTTCATTTTGTGTGCGACAGTTCGTTTTGGCACCCAACATGGGGCACGAAGCTTTGAGATAATAACAGATCTGACCGGAGTGTGTCTAATCATATTTGTGATAAGCATTCATTGTTTTGGATTAATAGTCACTCATCACAATGCTGATTTATTGGCTCTCAGAGCTGTTGCTATTGATCTCACAGTTTCAGCATGTTGTACCTTACAGCCGGTATTTGCTCTTTTAGTGCTTATTGGCTGGGGGCCTTGGGCTAACGTTCTTGTTTCATTGCACTTTATGGTAATGACTTGTAATACAATAGAATCATTGATCATGAAACTGATCTGGCTTGCGTTCCTAGTGTAGTCACCACCTCTATACTTTGGGAGGTATATAATAGAAGTGCTTAGCAATTACACATTTTTTTTTCCCTCTTCAGGTGATCAGCCTGCAAAGGAGACATTCCCTTACACCCCCAGCTCCTTCATCAGGCCGTTTACAGCATCATTTGAGAGTTCTGAAGGTTTTGAATGGCCTTTGGGTACCCCTGAGACCTGCCTGTTGATTGTGATGGGGGTCACCATGTTGGCAGGCATGCAGAGTGTGTTCTACCCACAACCATTTCGTCTGGTCTCGAGAGTTAACCTGAGTCGGGTTTGGGTCTTGTCTAGGGTTACATGGTGATATAGGAGGACCAAGAGATTTTCCTTGAGGCTGGACAGTCATGAGTGGCAGGGTGTGTGGGATAGTATGGGCAAGTATCTAGGC
>WYDI02025853.1:18137-40127 GCA_009867235.2 Psittacus erithacus | reverse complement strand
ACCTCCTTTGACCTGCTGGTCACACTCCTTTTGATGCAGCCCAGGATACGGTTGGCTTTCTGGGCTGTGAGCACACAAAGTAAGTTATAAACATCCTTCTGAGATCATTGCTACTTTGAAAAACTTTAAAAATCCATCATAACAAGCATTGCAATTGCATTTTTTTTTTTTTTGAAAGTACGGTTTCCTCTTTCTCTGTTTTATTTTGCTAGCAATGGATACGGATATAAGGCTAAGATCTCAAAATGTTGTATGAGAGGTGCGTACACAGAATTTTGTATGTAGAGTAGATTGTGCATGCTATCTCCAGTTCAGCATTTAAAAACATCTTTACAGTATACCTGATGTTTTTCCAGCTGTAAACACATAAATATATAAAAATTAGAATCAGTCCTTCTCCTTTGTTCTTACATAGTATTCTTGAAAACCAAAAAACTCACAACCACTTGAGCATTCAAAGGCAAATGGGAATTGCTGTTAGACAAAAGTTAGCACTTGGCAGTTGTCAATAGTTATAAAGCAGCTTAAGCTAAGATTTACATGAGACTTTTATAAGACTAGAAATGGTTGAAAATTCGCAGAAAAGTTGTTATAAATTGAATAAGTACTTAATAGTGCCTCCGTCTTATGTGCCATCTCTTAACACAGGGTCTGTTTCTTGTAGGTTCAAGGAGACAGCTACCCTTCCTAGATATGTTATTCTTCTTAACTTACCTTCTTTAATAAGTTGGCTTAAGACTTAAAATTAAGGAGTCGTATATAACTCATACAAGACCATTCACCATTTACAGAAATGTAATGCTAAAAATTCAACTTTCGAATTGCCAGTGTGGTTCCAGTATCAGAATACGTCAGTTCCTTTGGCCCCAGTTTGAATATTTCCTTCAGATCTTTTTCTTCTGCGTGTGTCAGTGTATTTGTTCATACACGAAAGATCACTGCTTGTCCAGTCTTTTCTGGCACTTGCTTTGGCATCTTTGAAATGTAAAGTTCAAGGAGGACCAGGTCTGTTTTCCTGAAGGTGCCAAAATGTGTTCGAGAGTTGCATGTCTCAAACCTGTAGGTGGGGTGGAATAATATAATCCTTCAATTGCTTTATTTTTACTGTATTTATTTTAGGGTGCACCTGGAATGAAGGGAGAAAAAGGTGACAGAGTAAGTCTTCTTTAAAGTCAGTTTTTGTCAGATTTTTTAATTAAAAACTATGTCTTTAGCAGCACAGATGCTTACTAACGCTTTTGTTTTTATTATTTAGGGTGACATTGCTTCTCAGAACATGATGCGAGCAGTTGCAAGACAAGTTTGCGAACAACTGATAAATGGTAAACAGCATTGCTTGCTTTGTTTCTTGATCTAGTAATTTACTACTTTGTAAAAACAGAAACCAATGTTTTAAATTTAAGGTGAGAGATACTGGCCACAGAATATAAGAGCCTGAGTGATCTGATAGCTGTCCAATGCCAATGATTTGGTGGAAAAAAATGCAGCACTAAATCTTTGCCAGATCCAGATGGCTAATATGATCTTGAACTAATTTGTGACCTTTGGAAATATACATGAAAGTCTAATGTTCTGTACAAGGAAGGTGACCTTCCTTTTGTCAGTCTGGTCCAAAATTACTTCATCTTTGTATAAAATCAGCATGCATTTTCTCATTAAACATGTCTTATCTTCAGAAGGAATGAATCGGGGAGAAAAAAGATACTCAGTCCTGACAGGACTGATGAGTGTTGAGTAAATACTGTGCACAGTATCAGATGTGCTAGGCAAGAAAAAATGATATTTATTTGGAGAAACACTCCAGATTGATTTTCAGTCCTCTACTGCCACACAGTGCAGCTCTGCAGCCCATGGAGGTATTCTCTACAGTCTTTCTCTGTCCCTGAGGCAGTGCTTTTGCTATCAGTAGATCTGCCAAAAAGGACAGAGACAAATGTGGCCATAAATTGTCCTTAATATTATTTCTATAATAAGGGTAAGTTCTGACTCAGGTGAACAGATATACCTTTTTTGATCATTGAGAGTGCTTGTGCACAGGGAGGAGGACAGTATGCTCTTTTTATGTCTGTTACAGCTGCTATTAAAAACGTGTCTGTTAGCTAGCACAGAGGGAGAAAAATACATTCATTAATGTCTTAGACTTATGAATAAGGATGTATCTGAGATCTTTTAGCATGTTTATTTTGAACATCCCAGCCTTATTTTTTTCATATTCAGCTCATCTTTGCAGGGATATGCTAATGTGTAGTGGCACATTACACTAATGGGGTAGGTATGGCCACCCATTAAGGGCTTCTTTCTGCATTATTTCATGAATGCTGTTGCTTTTATTCAGACACCTTTCTTTGGAAATGAAATTTGTCTATATGCAGAAGGCATATACGTACAAACCTATACATCCTACATGCTTAAGAAAGCGACCTTATAGACTGTATGCTGCTATCTCTTACCTGAATAATTTATACTGTGTTTGTGGTAGCTTCAGAACTCTGAAGGTAAATAGAAATGTGATACTCAACTTTTAGAAGTGTAACAAGTCCTTTCTATTCTTCAGAGTGAAATAACCTTTAATTAAAACTCTAAGAGCAAGAGTATTGTAAACAAATGCTTATTTTGTGACTTTAATTGCTTTAAAAGTATTTTTTATTAATGTTACTGTCTTCCAGCAGCCCCTTTCCTTTCTTCCCCCCCTCCTTCATTTATGTTGTAACTTCTTATCAGACATTCGCATTATATCTACCTAATTCATCTCTACTAGTTCACCGCTAATTTGTTGAATGGGGACAAGGATAAAGTTTAATGAAGAGAGATAAATTGTTACTTCTTCCCACTATGTTAAAAAATTTTCATTCATTTCACAGAGCTTATTGAACCATTTTGCTTTCCTTTTGAAGGTCAAATGAGCAGGTTCAATCAAATGCTGAATCAAATCCCGAACGATTATTATTCAAACCGTAACCAGCCAGGGCCACCAGGACCACCTGGTCCCCCAGGAGCTGCTGGGACGAGAGGAGAGCCTGGACCTGGAGGAAGACCAGGATTCCCAGGACCTCCTGGGGTCCAAGGACCACCCGGTGAAAGAGGTGGGTAAATTCCAAGGCAGCTGTGTATTTCGCAGTGGATATAGCGCAGAGGCTGCCAGAGGAGCAGTCTCATCCATTTACCATGTCAGACGTGGAAGCCCACACCTAGCAGTAGCCTGTTAGGTCAGTTGGATTGCATGAGGGACACTGATGTTCTGGAGGACAAGGTTAATTACATCAGTGCTTTCCTCTGTTGCTCCCTTGCTCATGTTTCATAAAACACAAGGTGGTATAGCATTTTGGCTGCTGTCTCAGGCTTCAACAGGATATCCCAGGAAAGCAAATGTTCTCAGAACTCTTCTGGCACTAACCAGCTACATCTTGAAAGGCTGTTTGGAGTAACACAACTCTTTGCAGAACAGAACTCTGATTAAAGAGAGAAAATGAGTCATTACCAAGAAGAAAAAGTAGGAGTTGAAAGAATTAGGTCGACATCTTTGGCTCTTTACAGCACTCTGAAGGAGGGAAGCAACTCTGAACTGAGTTTTGGCATCTGGGTAAACCTATTTTATGGCTACCTTGGATCACTGCAATGACATGCGGTGTCTGGACTGTACTATGTTGTGGCCTTTGCTTATTCCAGCTACTCTACTGTAGCATGAACTCAGTGCAGTGTTATCTAGCATGTATTTTAATATAGTCTTTAAAACAGACTAGAAAAAAATCAGTGAAGAATTGATTTCTGAATTCTGCTTTCTTAAACTTATTTCATTTTAACTGTTTCTAAGAAAGTATAAAGCATCCTTTGTAGCAAAAGTATGCAAGCTTGAAAATACCTTCCTGTTTGTAGCTTAAAATAATAATGTTCTGTGGTTTTTTAAGTCTCAAAGACTTTTCTAAGT
The DNA here is from genome assembly GCA_009867235.2 of Psittacus erithacus. Lineage (NCBI taxonomy): Eukaryota > Metazoa > Chordata > Aves > Psittaciformes > Psittacidae > Psittacus > Psittacus erithacus. The sequence continues at coordinate 36,202 of WYDI02025853.1, read as the reverse complement.
CTGAGAAACTTTGTTCACAATAAATTACCTCTGCATCCTACTTTATTTTTAGATTAATATATTTAAATCCAAATTATTTTCCCAAATGGACATTTGGACATCTGTACAAAATAAGGTTTGACCAGTCTTGTTGCATTAAGTAATGGGAACTAAATATTAATATCAATGAGAGAGCAAGAAGTAGTAGTTGTTGATGTGGCTTCCTTCCTTTGGGATTTGTTGTTTGTTTGTTTTTTTTTGTTTTGTTTTTTTTTTGTTTGTTTCTTAATTGCTTTTTTTAATTGTTTGTTTTGGGGTTTTTTGTTTTATTCTGTAGGAATTCCCGGAGAGAAAGGTGAAAGAGGGACTGGATCTCAAGGACCACGAGGTTTGCCGGGGCCACCTGGTAAATATTCTTGTTTTGTCAGATTACAGAAAAGCAGGAGAAAAAGACAAAATTTCTTCATAGGGAACCAGATTACATATGGTGAACATACATGCTTTTGACATGTATTAGAGTTTACTAGGAAAAAAAAAAGAAAGATTTTTGATTGTGGCTAATAGGTGTTTATCATGTAATTTATTCATCTGGCATGCTTCCTTGTGTGAAAATGTATTTCCCAAAAGTACATTGTCCAAATATTTGATGGATATTTTCATAAATGTTATCAGATGATACTTTTGAAGTATCTAGTTCAGTTTTTCATAGGTTAATATGTGATTACAGAACTGCAAATTGCCCCTGACTACAAAATACTCCCACATGCAGAGTTACAAGATGACAGAGTCAGATAATTTGAACACTGGTTTTAGTCTTTGTATCATGCAATATTGTTCACTGATGCCTTGGCAGAAATCAGCTGCATCATTTGTTTCTGCTTGCAGTTTACTAGGCTAAAATGGCTTTTCGTTACAGGACCCATAAGACGCTTGCAGCAAATTGTAGCCCCAGTTATTTGGAGCTTTACTTTTTCTGCTAACCATAATAAGATTGGTTCCAAAATAAACATTACCTCATCTATCCTGGGGCCCCAGGGCAGAAGGATTAATGTACTCCTATATTTTAATTGAAATCCAGTGTGCTCGTCTAATCTATTAGTTTCCCTTGAGATCTCCGTATCTTACACGGAGCGGAAATAAACCAGAGAATTCATTGATGTTTCTTACTTGGCTCAAACCTTACTAAATCAGTTTCTGTGAATAAATCCTTAAATAAGCCACACACAGGGAAGCAACTAATGATGAGTCATATTTCTAGTTTTCTTTTGTTTTTCTTTCTGTTGACCCCCATATAGCAGCAAAGTGCAAGTGTTTCCTCGCCAAAGACATAACCTAGTCTGCGTAGTCCAGACAGCAGTAATGTTAGCTGTTCTGTCAAGCTAGCTCTTAAAGAGAACAACCTCCCAAACTTTCAATTCTAAAATTAGGTCCACAAGGAGAATCTAGAACTGGTCCACCAGGCTCCACAGGATCACGAGGACCACCAGGGCCACCAGGTCGTCCTGGAAATGCGGGTATTCGAGGTCCCCCAGGCCCACCAGGATATTGTGATTCATCCCAATGTGCTAGCATCCCTTACAATGGCCAAGGATTCCCAGGTAGGTTGTGAACAACTTCACTTGCCTTAAATAGCCTTCACAGATGTGGCTGTTCATATTGAGCTACTTTACATGAGACAGTCCTGCTAGCCTGGATGTACTGAATCAGGAAGAAATGGTTGCAATGAGCAGGCCTGCCTCATTGTAATGCGCAGGTATATAAGCAGTCATTTGGACTTTGATTTACTTGATTTTATGTGTGGTTTGCTTTAAATAGGAAGTGGTAACTAGATATTTTAGTTGGGTTTTTTTTTAACATAGATGGTTAGTAGTTGATAATGTTGCTCATAGGATTTAAGTGACCATTTTCTTCTTCTTCTTTTTTCCCCTTCATCCCCACCCCTTCCAATCGTCTTCAGAACAAGGTTGAATTCTCCATGTTCTCTTGAAAAATAAAAAGAATGCTGTGGTTGGCAGTTTCCATGTGTCTCTTTTTGAGCAATGTCAGGATTATTTAAACAAAGTTAATACCTGAAATAAAATTTTTTCCACAAATAAAATGTATTCATTTATACAGCATAGACAACTGAAAACCACCACTGTCCTACAATTTCTACCAAGTTAAGCACCATGGAGTCTCTGATTAGCCCTGAGTAATATCAGCCTTCCCCTTTGTGATGTAGCTCAAAACAGTAAGCTGCTTCTAGAATCAAAATAAAGGGTCACAGCGGTCAATTTCTGACTGGAAAGATGCTAATATATTTTAACATGGGGATCCTGCAGGACCACAGTATTGTTAACAAATTAATTTGTATGCATTGCAACATCTCAAAATTAGTGTATGTGATACTACTATTGGATATGTTTTGCTGTAGCATATTGTGCATGTACCTATAAAAAGAAAAAAAAAATATATATATATATGTACACACTTGCAGACTCAGTGCTCCTGGTTAAAGAGCCCGGTGGTTGCGCAGATCTCACACAAAATTCTTATTTAAATGAAAAAGAAAGAAAATCCTACCTGTGATTCATTAGTGTTTTCTAGTAAAAAGCTATGTATACATATATAAATATATGCCTATGACTTAACTGTTATGTATTTAGTTGGATGAAAGTATGTTTTTGCACATCAGATAGACTTTTTCAAAGACTAACATCATCTTTGACCTGTTTCAGGTTTCGGCTAACACATTTTCTAAGTCGCCAGTGCTGCTTACAGTTTGAATACATGAAAATCCTGTTTCTGAGATGTTTGCGCACGTGCTTATTAGAAAATGAGTCCGTATGGATATTTCACCACGGATATGGTTTTTGAACCATGTTGGCCTCATAGAATGGGGAGATTCTTTTTACTAACACAACTTGTGAATGAGATAAAGGACGGTGATGTCAATTCATTAAGCCTGTTGCATTTCAATAGTAAAATAGACAGTCTTTCTTTTTTTAAAAAAAGACCCAGACCATCAAAAGCCCCAGTGGTGAAGGAGGCTTATAAAACTACTAACCAGCAAAGGTAATGCCATTAGAAGAGATAGACTTAACCTGAGAAATGAGAAATTACTTATGTAAATAGTAAACTAATTGTGGCTTGTAAATGATTTGTATGGGACTGTATCCACTAAAATCTGTTAACAACTCTACATGGTGCTTTTGCATAAAGCCTGCTGCTGCTTGCTATATGCTGGAATAACATCTTTGACAACTTATGAAATCTACCTGTCTGTTGCTTGTTACCAACATGTCAGAATCGGGGCATGTGCCTTTTTTTCATATGTAATCTTGTTGGATTCTGTAACTGCAGTTATAAATACCAAAGTTTTATAATTATTTTTCTTCTGTTTTGCTGTAGTTTTTGGTGTTCCTGAAGCACCAGCTGTAACTCGGTTTGTTACGAGGAACAGCACGAGAAAATGACATGTACTGTATATTGCCGCTGGTGATAGTTGTATCTACACTTACTTTCCCATTCTCAGAGAAAATTAGTATATGCCAAACCCACCTCTCCATTTTACCTGCTTCATGTCTTCTACTAATTACACAGTTTAAAATGAAGTCCAGTGCTTGTATTTACTGAAGTAGCTGTAAAATAATATTTTAATTTGATTTGCTTTGTGTTTTTGTTTTTTTTTTTCATAGTTCTACAATAATTGGTCCCTTGCATAATTTAGGACTCTTCCTGCAATGTTTTGTGTATTATAAATACAAAACCTTTTAAAATTTTATCCTTTTACTGCCAAAAACTATTAATGAGCAAAAGTGAAAAATACCCCAGTGAACTATTAATTTATATATTTATTATATGGAAATAAGATTGGACTAACATTATGTAGGCAAACTAACCTTCATTGTATTTGTGGATTCAAAGACATGCGATAACTATTATGTTCAATCGGACAACTATTTTCAACCAGAACCATACGTGCCTGAAAGTGGACCCTATCAACCTGAAGGTGAACCCTTTATAGTACCTATGGAGTCAGAAAGGAGAGAGGACGAGTATGAGGACTATGGAGTTGAAATGCATTCACCAGAATACCCTGAGCACATGCGCTGGAAAAGATCACTGTCAAGAAAAGCACAAACAAACCCATAAAGGATCTGTGTCTTGTTTTGGTTTTTTTGGTTGGTGGTTTTTGGGTTTGCTATTCTTCCATTTGCAGATACACACAGGGAGAGTGCATAATTTCTTTTGCAATATAGCTTTCTGGTCTTTTCATATCAGACGCACCCCTGTTTTGTATCTTGCTTATGTGGGGATAGCAATGTCTGTACCTAGAGACTTCATATCACTCTGGAAATGCTTGTAAAATACTTCTGCTTATAGTGGCTGCCTACAGGTTAATATGTGCATTCAGTTACCCCAGTGCTGACTTTTCATTAAAATAATGTAAAAACAAATAAATAAAAAAAAAAGAAAACAGAAAAACCAAAACAAAAATAACCACAGAGCTGCTGCAAATTTTCTAAGGACTGTCTGCTTTAGCTCTACATTCTTTTTCTTTTTCAAATGCACGTTTGCAGTTCAGTCAGGTCACAGGTCTGCATTATCTAGTTAAAAAGAAAGACACAAAAAATTCTCTCTCCTTCCAATATCATTGTCATTTTCTTCTATGCTTTGTTATACTTTTCAGGGCATGTACTGCTCTTATACATCTCCCTTAAACACCACAAACATTAAGTAGCTGAAATCATTGTATCAACTGGATACAGTTTAATAATGCCTGAAAACTCCTTGTTGTAGACACAGTAACATTTATGCCAAATTGCAGTCAATCCTGCAGAGATGGAATTGCATGTTTATGTTGTATATTTAGTATGGATTTTTTTTTTTTGGAATACAAAGTTTCTTAGTTATCAAAAGCAGTTGGAAATTGTTTGCAAGACTATGGATATAGAATTGCTGCTTTTATATTTTAACTGCAAATTGTGAATTTCACTGCCTTATATTATTTATTTCTGAAATGAAAGAGGCATTTTTCAATAAAACTACTGAAAATTTATACGTCTGTTCATTTTTTTGAAAGGCGTGTGAGACTGATGTGTGTGTATTCTATCAGTATTACTTAATCACTTGCAAATGCCAGGTGGCAAAATCCACTAGAATGGCAATAGTCTTAAAATAGGTACTTGAGCTTGGTATCTAGAGGTGGGCGGATGAAAGCAGGAAAGGCTTCCTCTGAGGTATGAATAAGACAACGAACTCAGTCTGCAAGGCATTTGGTGAAGGAAATGAAAGAGGGGCTCTGAGCTGCAGTTGCTTTCTTGGTTTTTTGTTTCTGATGGATGGCTATTGCAGAAAAATAGACTTTACACCTCAGGAACTATTGACCTGCAGTGGGTACCTAAAGCTACACAAGCTTTTAATTCTTTGTGTGTGGTGAGCGTTGTAGCCATGGCAGCACTGAGTCCAGTATAAACAAAGAGCTTGCTTGAGGAAGTGGGTGTCTGGTGTTTGCTGAGCTCCATCCTGCTGGGACCATATGTGAGCTGGCTACTGTCTGCTCAGGAGGTCATCTGTGTCTGCTCAAGATTTGATCCCAGTGATGGCTGTGACGTACCTTATGTAGAGAGGGTGGCGAGGATGATTTGGAAAGAATGATAAAACTGTGGTGGGCCAAAAGAATGGCTTCTAATTGAGGAGGAGAGAGTGGACTGGTGGTGGTCCGTCCTGTCCATGGTATCTTAACCAAGGTCTGTCAGAGAAGTAGAAATTGCTTTCACCATAAGAGATGGAGCAAAGCCTTTTGACTTCATTGTGAAAGCTGGAATGCCATTTCTTAAAATTATGCAAGATATCTGTCACAGAAGGGAAACTAGATGTGCAGTCTGGGTTCCTGATCACTGAATTTTACCCCGCACTGGAAGCTATATAACACATTTTAGTGTCCAAAAATGGAAATTATACAACAATTCCGTAGGCTGCCTGACTGGTTATCAGTGAAAAGAAATCCAAACAAATGGCATTTCAGAGAGTGATTCTGATTACAGCCATACGCCTTTTAGACTGTAAGAGCATAATTTCTGAACTGATGAACATTTAAAAGAGAATCAAAGTAATTTATTCTTTATGTTTTCTTCTAATTGCAGAGAGTTAAGTATCAGAAACATGTCCTGCAGCTTCATGTGCAATAAAGAAATGTGTGTGTCTGGCAGAAATAAAGATGCTGCTAGAAATCTGGAGAAGTGATTAAAAGTTTTTTTTTCTAAACTATATAAAAACGATGTTTTGCATTGATGTCCCACCTGTTTTTTTCGGGCATTGTGTCCCCAAGGTGAGCTTAATCAGATGCCCGTATATTCTTAAAAAAGCTTCCCTTCTGTCCTCCAAACAGAAATTTTTACTTTATTTAAAACATATATTTCAAATTATTTTTCTGTTTCTTCCCCAAATACACCCAATGCCTGCCAACCACGCCTCACCTTCTTTATGTTCTTTATTAACATCAGTCTTAACAGAGATGCTGCTGTATGGGTCATGCCCATCTCTGAACTTGAGATAAATGTATTTCATAAAAATATTCCATAATCCCCAAGCCTGGTTAACATTCCCTTCACCTGTGCCGCAATGTTTGACAGTGAGGCTTCTGGTCGTGCATTTAGAAGTCAAAAAGAGTTTCACTGGCTCACCCAAAATATGGAGAAGATACTTGAAATGTTTGGACAGCATATAAACAAGTATTTACTGACGGAGACCAACAAGGAAGAGCAACTCATTTCCAGGAATTCTCAGAGGAATGACTCTTGAGGAGATGGGGGTGCTGATGACACTTCTGGGAAAGCTATTGCAAAGCTGAGCTGAGCAAATCCTGAAGAAATGCAAATTCAAACAAGTTTGGTTCCTGAGTATCTCATGCACAACTGAGCAGTTTACATAGTCTGGCAGTTTTAAAGAAGGAAAATGTTTAAAAGCTTAGTTTTAATTGTATACACTCTTTCTGTCCTTTTGGCAAAAACTGTGGATATGAACAAGCAGGTGGGAAAGGGCTGCTGCTTGTTTGAAATTAGGGTGGAACATTGCAGAGAGGAACTTAATGAAGACAGTCTTTGTGCGTCCCACAAATATTTGCTCAGAGAGCAAGTTCTTTGCGTTCCTGTTAGTACGGATAGGAAAACTGCACAAACACCAGGACAGTGTTACTGTTTATGGAGGCTAAATATTGTGGCAGTGCATCATGGCTGAGATCTCTGTACAATAGAGAGGCAAAAATGGAGTGGAGGAAAGCATGTAAAGAGTGTCTCCCTTAATTTTATTTCTGTCATGGTTTTGCAACAATCTTTTGAATGCTCTAACACTGACTGCACAGAGATACTTGTAAAAGAAGATAAAGGCAGTGACTGATTTTACCAGACATGAAGAGTTTCAACCAAAGTCATAAGCAGTTGATCTTTGCTCCCATGAAGGTCCCTTTTTGTATAAAAAGAAAAATAAAGACGTTGTATTAGTGGTAACTTGATCAATCTATATAGATCTTGAAGGCAATAATTCATAATAGCAAGTTTCCAAAATAAATTCCACCCTGCAAAACACATTAAAGGAGTCACATAGTCCTTGAGGTTGTCCACTGCACTTATGAAGTGAAATAACGTGTGGATATTTTTGACTGCAACTCAGGCTAAAGTTACAAAGGGAAAACATTTTTGGAAGCTATTGCATTGTGAAAATACTAATTATTTGCATGTCAACTTTTTAATATAAGAATGAATACCTTTTGTATCATTTTACTTTAGCTGCCTCATTGAACATACTGACATGAAGGTAGTGTTTCTGGTCTTCAAAGCTGAAAAGATCAGACCACCTTACAACCACCAAGAAAACACAGCTTCTAACAAAGCCTTTACTTCTTTCAGTATTCTGCAGAAGACCTCAAACTTTTGCCTTGACCAGCTAGTTAAAAGATGCACAGCCATCACTATCAAGCTCTGGAAAAAGAGATGGGAATGAAAGGAAGCTTTCTTGAAGGCTTCTCCACATCTGAACATTTCTTAGATGACATTCAACTAAAAAGAATAGACTCCAACAGTGATTTTAGTGCTGATACACTATTAGGCTCTGAAAAGAACTGCTCAGTTGTATTTTCACTGAGTTATTTTTCTGTGCTGTTTGTTTAATATGTTTCCGTCTCTGTGTTCGTTCTTTTGTCATGCATGAGACCACTGAGCTAATTGTGACAAATTGCACCTCCAAGAGTGATTCTGAAATACAAACCGAAATCCTATGTCTTGTAAGATCAGCTGTTTTGCCACTGAATTGAGCAAAGCTGCATTTATAGTGTTGATTTCATTCAGCAAATCCATTCTGTAAGCTTGGAGATGTAGAAAGCCCTTAACAATAAGATATTTGCTTTCGGATGAGGGAATGCAGCAAGAATGAAGCTGTCACCTGGATGCTGCTCTCAGTTTCATTTCTGGGCCAGCATTGCCCTGAATTTCTTCATCCCTGAAAACAACTGTTTGTTTCTGAACTGTTCTTTCAGAATGGTTTAAAGCCCGGTTTGACTTCCACTGTCTTTCATTCCTGTATAAACAGTCCAGGATATCTTGAAGGTTTAGTTTGTGACAACTGTACTTTTTCTTTGTGCAACATATATCTGTTCCTCACTGGAGTGATGCAAGCTAATCACTGGATTTTCAAGAGTTGCTACAAGTTTTGGGAACAGACATTTCTGGGTGCTCACTTTGAGATACCCATTGATCTCTTAAGTTTCAGAACATAGTATACCTCTAATAACTACCACTGTAGCCAGCCTCAAGTTATCTGTCAAGTCACTACCAAGATTATTTGTATAATATTAAATATTGAACAAAACAATAAAAATAGAAGAAATAAAACAATAAAAATAGAAGAAATAAGACAATTTTTGTCTCTCATTTTCATAGCATGTTATCCCTGCAAAGTTCTTCAGTTAAAAGTATTGAAGGAGGTGGATTTTCTTCCTTTAACTATAATTAAAGTAGAAAAGCTTCAGATACTCAGGAAATACCAGAAAGGAGAAAACAAAAGCTGTGTCTTTTTCCATTACAGGGCACCTATCCAGAGATTTCTGTCATAAACTTCACCAGAATTATAGGTCTCTGAGCAAAATAAAGTTGCCAGAACTCCAGTATTGATCATGAAAAAAGTATTCCTTTCTGGGATAAGCATAAGTATATAAAACTGATAAATACCTTGAGCAATACTGGTTTTACGGCTGCCAAACTGAAGCAAATGTGAGATGTTTATCAGTTATAATGGCATGCTGTTTATGTTTCATAGCAACCACCACTGGAAAATTGCAACACATTATTTAATGTTTGCAGCTTCAGGCTCTGTTCACGATGATGAACAGATAAGAAATAATTAAAATTACGGTACACTGTACAGTAACAGTTTTCTCTTTATCATGTCATGCCCTGCACAATCTTCTTTCCCTTCTTCCATGCCCCCTTTCTTTCCTGAAGCTTATGTGCTATTCCCTTCTATTCAGCCCTCCTGCCTGTGCAGCTCTGGGCTCCCAGGCGATAAGGGCAATGATATGTTGGAGCAAGTCCAGCTGAGGAATACCAAAGTGGTTGGGGGGCTGGATTGCCTGGTGACTGCAAGAGTTGGGGCTCTTTAGCCTGGCACAGCAAAATCTGACAAGGAGGGGTCCCTCTGCCCTTCACCTTCCTGCTATTCCAAAAACTTGTTTCCTTTTTATTTTGATGGCAATATACAAAGTAAAGATTAATAAAGTTCCCAGGATTCCTGGATCATGCACTCCATGTGACTTGCAGTTTTTTACTGCCCTTCTTGCATCTGAAACTGTAGTTTTGGATGTAGTGGTGTAGAAACAGAATTTTAGGGTTCCTATTGTTTACACTTGTAGGAGTATTGGTCTTTTCAAGTCTTCCTGTATCTTTCTTAACTGTTACCTCTCTTCCTGCTTTTATCCTATTGTTGTAGATTTAAAAGAAGGAAGTCTTTTGTGTAGATTTTATTATTTTCTTCTTCACTCTGGAAGTGATCAAGGCCAGGTTGGGCAGGGCTTTGAGCAACCTGGTCTACTGGAAGGTATCCCTGTCCATGGCAAGGGAATTGGAATTGGATGATTTTAAGGGCCCTTCCAACACAAACCATTCTATGATTTTATGATTCTTATGTGTAGCTACAGGTATCAGTTACCAAGGGTGATGGTTCAAGACATGTTTTTAACTCAAATCTGTCTTCTACGTAATTGCAAGAAACAAAACAAGTGCTTTTTTTGTATGTTTTAAGTTTTTAGTTCTAGAAACTGTTGATGTGATAAATGTCAGCATAACATCAAATAAAGGGTAATCTGCAGACTTGGGCTTTTTTGGCAGTTCTTCAGAATACCATGAACACTCTCTGCTGTTATTTGGCAATGCCCTTGTGCACAGTATATCTGACAGAAAACTCCTGTAGGCAGTAAAATCCCAGTAAGTGCACCCTCCAAGGTGGTATCCTGAGGTTATATTTCTCAATCTCACTAGCAGATCTCTTTTCAGTAGCAACAAAAGTCAAAACAGCACCAAACATTTCATCTGTCTGTCCCATTTCTGAAAGGCATGTCTCAAAGGTATGTTTTCCCTCTACAGCACTCGCTTCCCCAAAAATGAGCCAAGAAATTTCCTGGTGAAATAGGTGACGCTTTCAGAAATTTGAAGAGAAAAAGTTTTGAATGTAGAGTAGAGATTAAAAGCTTTATTTTAGACAATAGTGTGAAATGAAAGCATTTCATGATACAGAACAGTGATGGCCCAATGTAAGTTCCCATTCATAGGTCAGGAAAATTGGGTAGAAACACCATCTTGCAGAAGAAATATGTACCACCACAGGGTCCCGGATTGTTTCCATTTCTTCCTGAATCTGGGATATTAGAGGTGACTAAAAAATCAGGAAAGGGAAAATAGCACCATTGAGATTCCCAACAGTTTCCTCAGTGTAATAGATTAATTAGCACAGGCCCAAACACTGAGCTGAGACCTGAGCAGTGAGAGCTTTATCAGTGAGCCACAAGGATAAGGCAAAAAAAAAAAAAAAAAAATAATTCTGTAAAGGCCATACCCATCTTGCCTGGACATTGTCTTCATTTAATTCCTTTAAAACACAGCCTTTTTCTCCAGCTGAGGTGGGAAAAAGTTCCTAACTTTTTGCTCAGGTGAATGATATCATGGAGAGGATATCAAGCTGTGATTCTCAGCACCTGGTCCAACAGATTCCTAACCATTCTCTTACTGTGCTGGACTGGCACATTTGTGAACCCAAAAGGTTCGGAATAAGGAAGTAAAGTGAAGATCAAAGGGGAAAGTGCACAGGGGAACACCCAATTGCAGACACCAGCTGGTGTAGTTTGGTGGCTGCATTTTCTCCTAGAGTAGGCTGGGAGGAAAGGCTAGTCTTCAAGGATGGAAGAAAGCTTACTCATTATTGATGAGGGAAAGAGAGTGGAGACGTACAGCTTGCTGTTCTACCTTTGGTAGAGAATGATGTAAGGAGCTCTTCCACAGTAGGTGTCCTCATTCAGTCTCCACTTGCTTGTAGCAATTCCAGAAATCAAGGTAATTTGCTCATTTTCATGAGGACCACCACTGCCCTTGACCAAAAGAATGTTTTAAAGGTTATAGTTGGGGCTAGTTCTTCATCAGGCTGGATGGCAAAACTGCACAAAAGCATCCCTTATTAGGAACACACAGGCTGCTCCTCCTAAGGCTCTATGTGTGCTGTGAGGGGCAATGGCTCTTGACACTGGAACATGACTCAATGCAGCATGGCCTTACTGAAGGGATGGAATAAAGTGAGTGTTGTCCCTAAATAAAGACAATGAGGCCTCTGCTGAAAACAGAGAAGTGGAATAAATTAAGATATTATGCATTAAGATATCATGCATATAATACCTGGACTACAGACACTGGAATAGACATAAAATTTAAGAAAACCCACAGTTTTGTGCACAAACCTTCATGGGTGTCTTTAAAGCAATGCTATTGACTGTGATTCATTGAGGTCAATGGGGGAAAAAATGTTGAATATCATAGCTGATGATCCACAGGAATATAAAACCATAAAGCAAGAAACCTATACTTTTAAGTAAATATACTCATCATCCCTTTCTGGCAGAAGATGCACAGATAAAATTTCTACATATTCTAAAAATATAGTCATTTGAAACAGGAGGTGATTGGTATATCTATTCAAAAATGCATACTTTCAGAAACATGAATAATGATTGCTGTATCCTGCTTTATGCACCAGTATATAGAAATAGCAACTAGAAATGTAGAATGAGTAAGAGCTACAGCCAGTTATTTATAAATAGATATTTTAGGCAGCTCTCCTCAGAATTTAGCTCTAGATGGAAAGACGTTAAAAGGAGACATAGAAAATAATCTCAGTCGAGTACTGGCTATGTCAGAGGCAATATTATAGGTTTCCTGAAATAAAGGTTTTCTTCAACAATCCTTCATGACAGAATTGATTCAGGTGTGTGACTGACTCAGTCCCTTTGCAAAATGTCTCAACTTCAGTCTAGCTGCATTATTCAGACTTGAAACTTATAAATTTCTGCCTTAAATTAAAAATTATCTTTTCATGTTATGAATCATTCTGTCTCTTATTCAAAGCTGAATAGGTAATATTGCATCCATACATGACTAGATATCACAAGAACAGTTTTTTCTATTTTCTGCATGGTAATATTGTACATTTTAATAGATCCATCTTGCATATTAGAGTAAATAAAGAATTCATGATCTCTCAAGAGAAAACAAATGATGCATCCCTTCTTAGAAGTACTTCTAAAATAGTCTCATAAAATGTGGTAAGCTTTGATCTGAAATTAGAGATGATAGAGAGGAAGAAATATCTGCATGGGCATGTGCAGGAACAGTTTCGTTTCAGATCAAGGTATAGATCTTACCCAAAAGTGCTTAGAAAAGTCAGACCTCCCTTATTTTTATTAGCTGCTAACAGTCTTTTTCAGCCTTTCTGTAAGTACTGTAATGCTTCACAAATGTATGTAAGTGAGAACATGGTTTTACAGTAACTTATAACACCAAAAATTTCATGAAAATATTTTTCAATATGAAATAATGCTTCTGGGATACTTAGACACTATACTATCTGGTCAATCGTGCTTTCAGAACCCCAAAAGATCAAAATAGCTTATATTTCCCATGTTGAATGTCTTTTTTCTTTTTCTTTTGTTTCAAATTCTGTGTGAACAGAGTGAATACAAGATACATGATGAAAAAATGTCTTTTGTGATTCATAAGATGTATATTCACTCTCATCATTTGATGTGATACATATTTCATACACTTAATCTTTTGCAGCTTCAAGAATGTCTCCAGATACATCAGCTGGGAAGTTCTTACTGAAATACCAATAGTGTATGACATTTTGTTCCAGTTTAAAGTTCACCCAGCTTTATCTGCTACATCTGATTTTGTTGTTATTCTTTCCACGGGATCACCAGCTACACAAAATGCTGCAAAATTACACATATGTCTAAATTCAGCTTTGGCAGTCAAAATTTATAGCCAACTTTTCTCACTTTCTTAGTATGTAGGTTTTGGCACATCACATTAGACTATGGTTATCCTGTAACATTAGCAGCATTGTGCATTGTACTGTAGGAAAAGCCACATCCCAGTCTGGTGGAAATTCTATCAGAGGAAGAACTAATTCCTTCCAAACCAGTTGGGTTTTGCCTTTAATAAACTTTAATAAACCCATTTGGAAATGGATCAGTATGGAATTTCATGAATTATGGCAGTGTCCAAGGCCAGCTTGGACAGATACTTGGGCAACAACATGGTCTAGTGTAAGGAGTCCCTGCCCCTGGCAGGGGAATTGGAACTAGATGATCTTGAGGTTCTTTCCAACTGTAACCATTCTACGATTTTCAACAGGTCTCCGTACCCTGGGTTAAGGTTAATTTTTCTTCCCAGAAAGTTCAGCTTCTGTTTCGGCACGGAGTCTAGTTATACTCTGGGTTCAGATTTTAAACAGCTTTTTAAAGTAGGCTGATTAGCCCTACAGTCATGGCTAGATAGTCTGCTGAAAGGATGCAATTTTTGCCGACGTTCAAAACCAAACTAGCATATCTACTTAGGTTCTAAGTTGGAGGTGGCTTGTAACAACTGATTTTCAAATACAGGGATGGTTTATGTGTGCCTGTCTTGAAGTGATTATGTAGCCTTAATCTAAATGAAATGGTTACCTTTTCAAGAATGCCTAGCATGTAAGAACTCTGTCTCGCTTCAATGAACATGAGTATAGAGGTTAGTGTCAGAGAAAACTCAGAAAAAAACCTGTTAACAAGTGTTCTTGGGTAAGGTTACGGGAAAATTATAGTTGTTGTCTACCTGGACTTCAGGAAGGCTTTTGACATGCAGAAGTTGATGTGATGTGCACATAAGGAAACAGTGAGGTGGACTGAAAACTGGCTGAATGTCTGAGTCCAAAGAATTGTGATCAGTGAGTAATGCAAAGTCTAGTTGGAGGCACCAGTGGTGTACCCCAAGGGTCAATACTGGGTCAATCCTGTTCAACACCTTCATTAATGATCTGGACGATGAGACAGTGTACTCTCTGCAAGTTTGCTGCTGATGCAAAACTGAGAGGAGTGGCTGATACACCAGAGGGTTGTGCTGCCATTCACAGGGACTGCGAGAGGCTGGAGAAATGGGCTGACAGGAAACTTATAAAGTTCAAGAAGAAGTGTGAAGTCCTGGGGAGGAACAACCTCATGCACCAGTACATGCTGGGGCCACTCAAATAGAAAGAAGGCCTGCAGAAAAGGAACCGGGTATCCTGCTGGCCATCAAGCTGCTCATGAGCCAGCAGCAAAGGCTAATGGTATCCTGGGCTGCATTGGAAAGAGTGTTACCAGCAGGTTGAGGGAACTGATCCTCATTACTGAGTAATGGTAAGGCCACATCTGGAATACTGCATCCAGTTCTTGGCTCCCCACTATAAGACAGATATGCACAGACCGGGGAAAGTCCAGTGGGGGGCCACTAAGTTACAAAGATACTACAAGAGCACCTCTCCTGTGAGAGGCGGCTGAGAGAGTGGGGACTGTTAGCCTGGGGAAGAGAAGGCTAAGGGCAGATCTTATCAATGTATATATGAGCCTGATGGGGAGAGTAAGGATGACAGACCCAGGTTTTTCTCACTCGTATTCAGTAGCAGGATCAGGACCAGAGGCACTGGGCACAAACTGAAACACAGGAGACTTTATCTGAGCATCAGGAAAAATCTTTTTCACTGTGAGAGTGACTGAGCACTGGTACAGGCTGTCCTGGGAGGCTGTGGAGTCTCCATCCTTGGAAATACATCCTTGGAGGTACATTAAAAAGCTATCTGGATGTAAGCCTGGGCAACCAGCTCTAGGTGGCCCTGGCTAAACAGGAAGATTGAACAAGATGAGCTTCAGATGTCGTCTTCCAGCCTCAACAGTTCTGTGATTCAGCAACTGGCTCTTAATTACTGCAATGCAAAATGGATTATACCTGCATGCAAAACACTTGGGCAAGTATAATAAAATGAATGTAATCTGAATTTCTGGCACAATTTCTCATGCTGTTAAAAATAGTTGTTGAGATAAAGCATGCACATGCTCTTAACAGTGTTTTATGATCTCCTCAGATTTTGAGGTCTTCCCAGTCTAGCCCTCCCCCGCAACTCCCATTGCAAACTTATCTCAAAGAAATGTTGAGTATCCATCATTAACGGAGCAAGTTTCCAAGCACTGTGACATGAGTCATGTAAATTCATGCAGTCACTGTCAAAGCATTTAAAACAGAGGCTTATTTTCAGAAGTGAACCCTTACAGAGGTCAACATTTTAATGTAAACAAATGACAAAACACCAAGTAGTGACTGAAGTTTTGGAAGAGGATGGGAGCCTGATGTGTGCAGAGGTGGCTTCTGAGCATCTCTGCTGGGTCCTCTATGACATAGTGGTGTTCCAGGGCCAGCGTAATTCCCCATCCCAGGTCATCTGGCACTTCATAGCTCTGATCCCACACACAGCAGAACTATGTGCTTTGTCTCAGAGGCCAGCTTCTGCCACGGTTTGAAAAACTGGTTTTGAGCTGCTTTCAGGCAGCCCTGAATTTGGACAAGAACAGCTGTTTGGTTCATGTATAGAATTGAAAATTAAGGCAATTAATCCTACTGAAAAGCTTATAGGGAAAGAGCCATTCTAGAACAGATGAAGGGCAATGGAATGGGGAGGTCATAAAGCAGCTGATTTCTGACTGTGCTCATTCAATTCCTGCTCTTAAGCTTTTCATGGCACCTTGTGAAATAAGAAACTGTAGTCAGCATGTTGAGCAAGATTTCTGCAAGACTTCTTTTTTTAGACTAAAAAAGAGAGACAATAATGAATTCAGCTCTTTCTGTCTCATTCTGTTCTCCTCCTTCATTATAAGGGACTAAAGGCAATGGAGGATCAATCCGCTCTCTTGCTGAAATGCTCTGCTTTTAAATTAATCATTAGCTGCCACCCAGCAAAAGCTTTGGGCATGGACCCCAGTGCTAACTGGAACACCAGTGACTGACCTAAGGGGAAACCTTCTTAGCCATTAGAAGAGGTGCTTGTTAGAGTAGTATCCTCCTAACGGCAATGATCCAGGGAAGATCACGGCCAGCTATCTTTCAGTGGTTTGTCACTGTAGCAATTATTGTTCAGATGTAACATACTATTTTGACATTACCTCTGAATTGTTCTTTCTGGAGAAGTAGATTCAGGCTTTTCAATCAGAGCTTGGTTTATTGCCAGGATTTATCAGAAACACAGCCACAAAGCTTCAGGGAGGGACGAATTATAAGTCTTTATCTAAATGGACCCCCTTGGTTCTGTTGCATTCAAAGTACTCTTGACAAAAAAAAAGCATCTGATCATTTTGAAGATAAGCGAGCAGTTCCCATCACTGCCAGGAGGACTATCGGTGCCCCACAGCCCTTTCTAGCTATGCTGCTCTTCAGGAACAAGGCTGAAATACGTTGTGTCAGCTGGTGGGAAACACCGCCTTCAGATCTTTGATGAATAGAGGAAAGTCTCGATCACTTGTTTTCATTTTTTTCCCTGGGGTTATTCAGCATGCCAAATCTAAAATTAATGCTCATGATGCTCTTAAAGCAGAATGAAAGGCTACCACTGGAGGCTTTTATGGGCTGTGATGTCATGCCTAGAGACAAGTTTGTTGATGTGATTGAAAGTGAACTTACTGGGTTTTCCCATTGTTTTTGTTTGCCCAGTACAGTCTGTTCTTGCAGAGTGTTTGGTTCCCAAGAAATACTTCTGAAAGAAAAACAATCATTATCTTTTATATCTGTAGACATCCCTTTTGATCTTTTATTTGTCATCTTAACCTTTCTGGTGTGATAGCATAATCCTCCTTGGCACTAAGCCAGTACTGCTCTGGATTGGTCAATGGCCTGGGTTGCCCAATGGTGTAACCGCAACTGGGAAACCAGGTTGATTCTTACATTTTCCTATCCTGTTCTTATTTTTGCATCCTTGAATAGCTCAGAAACTTTGTTTTGGATGTGTTCAGATTTATGATGAACACTTTGATCACAAATTTGAATGGTTTAAAAAACGTTATTTTGCAGTGTTACCTCAGATCACACATTTTGGAAATTCATGAACTGAAAGGCCTTGCTCTATATTCAGACCCAGCAGCAGCCTCATAAGAGCAAGGACACAGTAAATAGATTATTGGCACCACCTCGGACTGCAGAAGGACTTAGAGCATTCTTATCACAGGCGGATTTTGACATGTATGGATATTGGTTTGCAGTTCAGCTGTTACTCCTCACTGTATCTTTTCTCTAATCTAGTTAGGTGAGGTGGATTTGTATCTGAGCCTGCTTGAAGAATGCCTTGGCCTTATTTGCACGAAGGCAGCGTAGTAAATCACATCTGTGTTGTGACCTGTGCTGCTGAAAGACTGTCCTGGGTTCAGCAGTAGCAATCGTTTTTCTCCTTCTTAGTAGCTGGTGCAGTGCTGTGGTTTTGACTTTCAGCCTGGGAACAGCGCTGATAACACCGAT
>WYDI02025853.1:3019-18037 GCA_009867235.2 Psittacus erithacus | reverse complement strand
TTCTGAGCCTCATGCTCTGCCAGGGAGGAGGGGAAGCCGGGAGGGAGCAGAGACAGGACACCTGACCCAAACTAACCAAAGAGGTATTCCATACCACAGCGTGTCATGCTCAGGATGTAAAATTGGGAGTTACCTGGATGGGCTAGCTCTCTGCTCGGTCGGCAGGTGGTGAGCAGTTGCATTCTCTTCCCTTGTTATTTCCCTTATCATTATTATTATTGGTGTGGTTTGTGTTATACCTTAGTTACTGGGCTGTTCTTATCTCAGCCCGTGGGAGTTACATTCTTTCAATTCTCCTCCCCATCCCTCCGGGAGTGGGGAGGGGGGGAGAATAGGTTGCAGGGGGTTTCCTGGTTTTCTAATTTACGACTAAGCTTAAACCACAACAAAGACATACACATTAACACTGTGGAAATAAATGTGGGAAACAAACTGCTTGTGAAGCATGGTAAGGTTAGCCGGAGCTTGGCCAAGTCAAGCATAACCAAAGCAATGCCAGGCTGGTGGGAACAGCACATCACAAACCTAAAGAGCTAGCAAGCACACAGAGAGACGGTTGTTTCACAGTAGGATCTGCTCAGTTTGTGTCTTACCTAGGCTGACTAACTGAGAGACTCATCCTGGCTCTGAGTAACTGCTGACATAGCCTGAGCCTCATGCCCCACTCCTGCAGTGGCAGCCAGGTCTTTCTCAGTGGGGAGCAATAATGGGGCAAAATGGTACAAGCAGCAGCCTGTCCAGGGCCTAGCTCCCAGGGCTACCAGGTGTCCATATGCATAGGCATACAAGGAAGGGGGTTCATCTCCTGTGGTCCCGGTGTCCTGGGGTGCTATGTGGACATTATGTCTGGACAAGCTATTCTATTGCTATTAAACCCCCTAATTTTAACTTGTGCCACTGATGTGTTCACAGCACTAACACTGTACTAATAATGCAAATTAGCCCATGTGTGGCCAAGAGGCCCCAGGACTTCCACTCTCCAAAAGGTGCTAGTTGAGCTTCTCCAGGCACAGAAGTTTCTGTGCTCTCTTTGCTTTCAAACACATTGAGATCCTTTCCTAACAACTCCCAGGGAAAATCTTTTGCTCACAGACTGTGCAAAGAGCCAAAAGTTTGCAGTCTGCCAAGTTTTCCCATTCTTATAGCAGCTCAATTCAATTGTTACATTTAATGAAACATCCCACGATTATTTTGCAATTTTGGCAATCTAACAAGAATTTTTGTCAGTGAAAACAACCAGTGACTCCCACTACAGATTGGCATGAGTTATTTTTTTTTATATATATATATATACAAACAAAAAACTTGGGGATTTAAGTCCCACATAATTGTCATCATTATTTCCCTGGCTATTGTGATTGCTGCAAAGTTTCATAAAAGGCACAGCATTTATACAAATATCTTCATAGTGGGAATCATGCTCCAAAGCTTTTCTGTTTGTTTTGCTGTGCATTATAGATACTGTGTTATATTTACTGAACATCTGCTGCTTACTCATTTGTAGTTTTGGGTGTGGTGACTCACAGTGGCTGTCTATAATCTTTGGAAGTTTGCTATGAAGAAGGAAGCTTTGTGCTAAAGCACTTGGGTCTTTATTTTGGACCATTAATTGGAAAAGATTTGCAGAGACAGTATGTATGTGCTACTACGTGGAGAAAAAGCAGAAAAAGACATCATGTATGTTCTAGACCCATGAAGTATTTGTGGTCCAGAGAGAATGGAAGTCAACCAGAAGTCTTTCCATTCAGTGCACTGGATTTTGGATCAAGTCTTGTGTATGTAAGTGGCGTCCAAAGGTCTGAGCTGTTCACAAATGGTCCATGTCTGTTGTAGTTACCAGGAAATGCAGAGAACAGGCCAGAGTTCAAAGCTTCAGCTTTTTCAAATCCAAGTCACACAGACAAAAATAGAGATGCCATTACCCAACCTGCTGCATTCCTCCACAGTGCTGAGTTACCCTGCGATCCAGCTCCTCAGCTATTAAAAAGTAACAAAAACATTGCTGGTTAGAAGTACATTGGCACAAACTGGTAAATCTCAGCAAAGGGGAAGAGTAATTCTGAAAATGGTCATAAATGTAGTTGGGCTGTAAATTAAGAATATAGTGACTTCCTGAACCAGACCTCTGATATAAATAAACCCACAGAAGCACTGAGTTTTGAGATGAAGATAGGTAAGTTTTGGGAGGGGAAACTTATGGGAGCACTTGGATCCTGGCAAAGTCGGTAGCTAAAGAGTGAAATAGGAAGGGATTACGTGGTACAGTGTCTGCCACTGCAGGGATTAGGCTTAATGAGTATATATACTATGATAAATATAGTGAAGACTAAAAAGTATGCAGGTACTGAGGTAATAGAAAAACCACACAGGATAGATTTCTATGTACACTGAGTGAGCTATTGAAACAATTAATCTGAATGCAACATAATGTCATACTACCCTAAAAAGTTAGCATGAGTTGGAACTAAATGATCTTAAGGTTATTTCCAACCCTAACTATTCTATGATGCTATGATTCTATGATGATTGTATGTACAATATGTAAGAGATAATGAGTGCTTTGAACTTGAATTACTCTATCTTCCCCTTAAGAAAAAATCCAAAACCAAACCAACTCAAAACCAAACCAATCAACCAAGCCAACAAAAAAACAAACGGAAGGATTCCAGTCAATGGAGCAAACTAGACTGTTGGTGAAATATTCAAAGGGAAACTTTACATGCACAAATAGAAAAGACCTGCAGAAATCATTGAATAAAAAAATAACCAAAAGAATTAAGAATTTATTAATCTTTTCTTGAGAAATGGTAGTCTAGAGGATAGCTGTTTGCTATGCTTGAAAATAGTTCTCCATGGTAGTCCTGAAGAGGATTCCTTTGCAACTCCAGGTGAGCATAATCAATGGCACAGTGTAAACTGCGTTCAGCGTCTGTAACTTATTGCCAAGAGGTGTAGTGTGTATAATGAACAGGAGTAAGAAGATGCAAAACCTGTTGTGCCTTGCTTATAAATGCCCTGAAAATGATTAATGATTACTTTCTGCAATGGGAGTCCTATAATCTGACCTGGTTTATCAATCTCAGCTTCAGGAATACAGAAATAATCTTCAGCTTTACTGCACTTTCCATGTTATGACAGAAGAGTTTTATGATCAGGTTGTTACCAGTGTGCCCATTGCTGCTGAGGAAAGTACTAGACATCATGTATCAGCAGTTGGACACACCACAAACTCTTTGATAATTATTCATTAATATCACTTGATAATTATTCATTATTTGGGGAAGTAATGGAGAATTCTCCAGAGAGGTAGCCAGCTATCTCATTAAATCCTGGAAAGCAGAACTGCAGATAAATTACAAGGTTTCATATTTGCTCTGGATGCTCTTCATGTCTAGCAAGCACCCAGATTTTGACAAAACCCAGTGAAACAGGACCAGAATGAAACACTTTGACTTCAGACTTGCAAAAATGCCATCAGAAAAGTTACACTGAAGGAGAATATGCCTTGTTGTCACAGAAAATCTGTTTAAACCTTCTTCCATCAGTGGTGACAACAACAGACAAACAGTGTTTTACTTACTGGTTAAAATAAAAGGTGACTCACATAGGCAGTGTGGGTGAGTAAAATTTTGCAAGACTGCCTTTCATATTTGGCCAGTGTAATGATTATATTGCAGACCTTTTATGGATGATTTGGAATATATGTGAGCATAGAATGAATGTGGGGGTGAGAAACAGTTTTTTTCCCACATATAAACACTAACCACATAAATCTTAAATCAGATTTAAAGCCATAGTACAAAACAAGCACAGTTGCACTGGGCTGAGCTGCAGGAGATCTTTTTAGCGTGCAGAAAGAGCAGGAAACAGGAGTTTGTGCCCTCTTCAGAGTCACTTTAGGACACCGTAAGTCCTGTGAGAATAGAAGTAGAGAAACTGCTCTTCTCCCTTAATGAGAAAGGCTGTTGCCCACGATCAGGTTGTGCCTGTATACTCCAGCCCAGTTGGCACAACTACACAGTCCAGGCAGATACAGTCGGTACAAATTAATGTCTGAAAAAATGGGAGTAGTTTGAGCCTTCCTGCATATCAGGCATAGTTTTCAATATTTTGGAGTCAAATCAAGTCTTGTGTTCTCAGCCTTGGACTTTGACTTCTAGTCAAAGCAATACCCTGGGGTCAGGAGTTTCTTCCCATGTGTCATACAACGAGATAGAAGAGCTTCATTGGACACTGACTAACTGGAGCAGTATGTGCAATTTAGAGCTTTTCCTGGGAGTCAGGATGGGCCAAAACCACTATGCAGAGGCCAGCCAGATTCTAATGCAACACATTCTGCAGCCCATCATGGTCTTCCATCAGACACATGCTACAGTCTCTCAGCAGGGTTCCTTTACCTTCTCACTGAGAAGAGTTTATTGCTGGAGGGTGACTCCCTTTGTACAGAATCATCAGATTAAAGTGGGCTTTGCTTCCACTGCCCGGGGCAGATATCAAACCTGTAAGACAGAGGAGCCTTGTAACATGGATGCTAAGGATGCAGCCTTGTATATGTGACCTTGGTTAAGCAGATGGTGAAGCTAGGCCTGGCACATGTTGGCATTCCTGGAAGAAAAAATTATACTTGCTTGTATCCCCCCTGTGGTTTTCCTGGTCCTGTGCTCTGTGTGTGCTGCCACTGGATCTACAGAAAAAAACTCCTTCATGATAAGGCTGTCCTATTTTACCTTTCTTGCACATGTCTTGGTACACCTCCTGACTTGATTATATTTCCCACAACAGATTTTCTTGCTGGGGCTATTGCCTCTCCCCCTTTTCCTTTTCTGTGTGGATCTAATCTGAATTTCTCCACAGCTTTAAACACTGAAGGAAGTTCCTAATTTATCTGATCACTGCACTCCTGTTTTCTAGCTTTTGTGAAAGAAGTGTTTGTTTTAGCCAGAGTTGAGCGTGGGGAGAAAGAACAGTGCCGCTGATGCATGCGGCACTGGGTATGGGACAGAGAAAAGGCACACACTGACTTATTCCTGCCAGTAGTTATCTCACTTCATTTGGTTTCTCTATAGGTACCAGCACCTCCTCGTGCCATATGAGCCACCCTTTCACTACTTCACAGGCAGAAGCCACAGACAAATAGATGTCCATTTGGGGAAAAAAACTTTTTTCCTTATTATGCACAGCATTATCCAATCCTTAATACATTCATGCCCTATAGCTACTAACTGTGGGGATACCAGAACAGAAGGAACACAAGGGGTCTCGAGCATTAGTTTAAACCACCTCCAACCCTTGCGGAGGCTTTTCTTTTACTATGACCAGGCATGCAATTCTTCATCTTTTTGCAACTGAAATTTCCAATGACATTTTGAAATAAAGGGCATTTAGCTCCTAAATCTACATTTAAGTAAATCTGGACTACAAATTCCTTGCAAAAATCTGTCCTGTTTAATAGTGAGATTTTGAACTTCCTACTGTAGACATACCACTTCCAAAACCTTCTAGTTACAGAAGTATAATTCAAAGTGTATAATTTTTAAACCTAACAATATTTTTGGAAGCTTTCTGAAGATACACCAACAAGAAAGATGCGATGAGTGAGTAGAAGCAAAGGTTTTTATGCTTGGCAGCATTTTCAGTAATTCCTTCCTGCTATACAACATATTATTGCTCTGATCAAATCACGTCATCACTGCCGGGGCTTTCCCAGCTGTGTTTCTTAGTTCCTGAAATCATGTACCTTAAAATATGTTTAAAATGGAAGTAATTATTGTATATTGTCCTTGTGACATTTTTTCTGTTGGAATGAGTTGGGGCCCTTGCAGGGATCATCCATCTAATCCTTCTTTCCAAGCAGGGCACTGCTAGAAGTCACTTGACAGCATCTGGAGTTGATTGCCTGAAGGAAATGTAGGCAATCTTTGAATGTCTGTCTTTTGTCAGTACCACAGTACATACTTAATGATGATATGATGCAAGCAAAATCCTGCTTACTTGCTCAGCCTTGTGATCTCAAGCAAAGGAAATTTCTCAATGCTACTGCGAGACCAGACTGTTTAATCTGTCATGTAGGCAATTTAAGGATTTCCACTGCCCTTTGTTCCTGCCAGTAACTGGAAGCACTGTCAGGACCACACAGTCATAACGAGTTATAGGACGGGTGTACCAAACCCAGCAATTCTAAGGTTAGCACATCTGTGTTTTGATACCATTTTATTGTATATACCATAACACTAAAGCATGCAGAGCAGGTGCTTACTATTTGATGGTTTCCTGTGCCTGGTTTTTTGCTACCTAAAAATGAAGGAATAAATAGGGCTGCTATTCTTCGCAAATCTGGGTCATATCAAACACAACCTTATGGCTGGCTACTTTTAGATTTTAAGAGTCAAGACAAAGCATAGTGCGGAGTTCTGGGTGTTTTACTCTCTCTTTTTTTTAATAAAAGCCTTGATTGAGAGCACTGAGTAAGGACCCTGAGGCTTACCTCTGTGTATTCAAAATTCTGCCTTGGGTAGCACATTGGTACTTTTTAAAGATTGGTTAATTCTGCTGACTGCTGTAGACTGACTTCCATGGGGCTACTTTGAAGTTTGTTGCACTGGTTTGGAAGACCTCTTCAGAGGTTCCTCTGTTGCTTGCAACACGGCTGCCTCTCTGGAGGGGTGAGCCAAGGCTCAGCCCTCAGCCTGGGTTCCATTCACTCCCCTGTTTTCCCCACTGTATTTTTGGCAGCTCAGTCTGCTACAGACATCCTCCAACTCTTCAGATGGGGTAAATATTTTTGAGGAACTGCTCCCCCAGGTGCAACAAAGCAACATCCTGGTGTCCTTCTGAGTAGAAAGGCCCAGCAGTTGCTCCTTCTCAGCTTCTGCTACCTCTTGTCTGTAAACTGCCCACAAAGTCTGTCAGCTCTTAGGGGAAGAAATGTGTAGCTGGGAAATCATGAAAGTTGGAAGAAGGGATTCATTGATTAACACTTTTTCATAATAGAAATTTAAGACATTTAGAGCCATTATTCAGGATAGTTCATGGGATAAATAAAAGGGTTAGATTTCCTCCTTTATAATTTCAGCTTGCTTTCATATAAGCACACCATAGTATTTTAGCACGTGACCTAAAAATGGCCTGCCAAATACCCTGGCTCTTAGTTTGGAATACTTCTTCAAGTGTTATTTTCCTTTTCCTCTCCAATTGCACTAAGATGCAGTTGTATTGTTCTATCATCCATTCTATTTATTGCCAGAGTCAGTTCTAAAAAATACAGTAAAAGTTATCAGTCCTCCTATTGCAAATTTCTGAGAAGCATCTTCATGCATTTTCCCAAGTTGCTCTTCTAATGAGAGGAGCCTCCTCATACACATAAACGAATGCAATAAATGCACACATTTTAGCATATTCCTTTTCGATAGTATGGGAGAGACTGAACACTAGTTGGTGATATGTTGAGAGAGTTGCCTATCAATCAGATTAAGTAGTGTTCCTCTGTGTAGAACTATTGTCTCTTCTACACCAATTGGATCAATTTTCCATTCAGTGATTGTGCAGTCCTGGACCATGACTGACACACAAGAAGCATCACTGCAAAGCAAATAATCAGCAGAGATCAATAGTGACAATTGTGCCTATTCTGTGAGCCCAAGACAGTTCTCCAGCGCTGGGGCCTGAGGTGTGTAACCCATCCTGGGCCCCATGCAGGACAGAAAAGTGATCATTTCTGTGGGAAAGGGAGATGGATTTAACACCTATTTAAGCAGGATGCGGCAGACAGAGCAAAAGTTCTTTGGGAAAGAAGAGATAAAAGTGATGTGTAAAGCCAGCAGGTGAGATGTGTTTCTGTTTAATGAAAACAGGTATGAAACAGGCCACTTGAGATGTTTGGGGGGTTTGTAGAATTGGATAGACACCTTTTAAATTAAATTTACAGTCTTATGTCTTAAAAAAGCTATCATGTTCTATCTCTACACAGAAACAAACATACACTTACATGCACACTATTTTTTATACAAACCTGTATGTGCTTACCCGTATACTGAAATAACCTTTTATGACTAACAACAGATAATTAACAAAAGCTTTGAGCTGACGAGCTAAGGAATGCTTGTAAAAGCACTATTATTGTTCAAATACAATATTATTGCAGGATGTGGTTTTCAAAAGGCAGTAAAAGATAAGGTTTGACTGTCCTGAGCTATGGTTCTCCATCTGCATATCTGCATGATACTTTAAATTCTATTTTTAAAAAGTAATCTTGACTTCCTGAGTTTCTGAACTAACCTTCACCTCAAAAGCAACATATATCTACAAAAACTGCCATGCTATCACTACCCAGCACTGCTGTATTACATAATTATGTATGTTGAAACCTAGAAGCAGATCACACTATCATTCAGTAACTAATATTTATTCATGTCCCATCACTTACTGAAATACTTCCTCAGACTTATCCATGCACAGATACCTTTCATTTGCTTAAAAAAAAAAAAAAAAAAAAACAAACAAAAAAGAAAGAAAGAAAAACCAGCTTAAAAAAGACAGTAAAAGGTTCAGCAGTTGGAAATGAAAACCAAAAAACCCAGGTGATGCTATTGACTGCGTGGTAACTATTAAAATGCTGTAACTAAGGCTGTGTAAGCTGTCACAATTGAAATCTAAGCGAAAGCTCTGTGCCCTTCGGAAACATGTAATCTGGTTCTGAGAATTACCTGATAAAGACCCATAAGCATAATAGACAGGCAGTCATGAGAGAAGAAGGGATAAATGGGTCTCCCTGTCCTGGTTCAGATTTTCCAGGTTTCTCAGCAAACTAGAAGGTACATTGGAGTTATTACATTTACTATGAGTACTGGTTTTTCACCTAATGGTACATTATCTGGACTTGCAATTAGCTATATGATTGAGGATTAGGCACAAAGAATATGTGACATACAGTTAGCTAATAGCTAATATATCTCACAGGATGTGCCCTGGCATGGACGAATAGAGCATCACGTGAGCAGGGAAAAAAGTTCAAGTCCCTGTGTCAGAGAAAGAGATGGATCCCTGTATCTTCTGCAAGGGTGGTTAGTTAACTCTTCTGTGTGGACTCAGGGTCCCTCTGAAGTTTGTGCAGTTCCTTCACAAAGGCCTGAAGTTCTGAGATCATTGGGAAGCTGCTTTCCCCAAATGGTCATCTCTATAAACAAAGATAGGAAATATTCTTCTCCAGTGACCTGTTCATTGCATTTCAGGTTACTCAAGACTCCTCTTTCCTATACAGAAGGGTTTTGGGGTTACTGGTTGAAAATTATGCTTTTGGGAATACCTCTTTTGGCACCTCATTTTACTTCAAAGCAGATAGTTGGAGATGGCAGAGTTTTCTACTTTCATTTACCCTGCTAAGCTCTCCAGCTGACAAGCTTAATTGCTTGCATTGTTAACAGCAATTGTTCAGTCTGCGTCTGTATTGTTCAAATAATGCCTGCATTGTTAGGAGCAATATTGTTCAAAGCAAGAAAACATTGCATTGACCTCATAGGAAATCTGGAAAACTGCTCTTTTGGATAAAACTGTATTTTTACTTGTGTCCAGTGTTTCTGTCCTGTTCCAAGTTTGGTTTACCATGATGAGTCATCGTGGTGGTGTAAGGAAGAGCCAAAACACATTCCTCTTGCTACAGAAGTTTGTCTGTTAGCATCCTCATTTGGACATTCACTAGATACGTGCAGGCTCTGACGCTGGTCTATAGGGAGCGGCTTGGCAGCCTTGCTCTCTGGCTACCGCACAGTCTTACCCAGTCAGATGCACAGCATCTGCAGCCCGCCCACCTGTCTGCCAGCATGCCTACACACAGAAGGAAGGCCCAGAAAAGATAAATTCCCTTCGGTTTCCCCAGGAATGTAGTTGTAAAAGATTAATATAGGAAGCTTTGGCTTAAATAGAAGTGGTGAGATGAGGGAAGGCAATGCCGTGGTTGTGGTTCCAAACCCAAGAGATCTAGCACTAATTTAGTTCCTCTGCTGCTTCCTGAATAACTTTGAGCAAACCACGTAATATCTCCAGGCTTTGGCTTTCCATCTGTATATTGAGTCAATGCTGCTTCTTTCTTAAGCTTTTGTCAAGACCTGGTGTCTGAAATAGTGGGACTTGAGGTAAGACAGATGTGAATTCATGTAATTATAGAGAGGTCTGCAAGTTATTTAACTGTGCAATTGAAGGAAAATTTTATTTGGATGTGTTTTAATCAGCTACAAAATGCTGAACACCATACAGAAGAGTAAAGAAAGGACCACTTCCTACTCTTGAGAACAATCTGTAGTCCAAAAATACATGTTCGTGGATCTGCTACCCTTGAATTTGTTTGATCCCCTTTTAACATGAGACTTTTTTGGGTGCGCTTGGCTGAGTAAAGCAGGAAAGACTAGTGGGGTGATTAGCAGAGACTAGAAAAGCTGAATACAGACTTCAGAGATAAAAAAAAGGTAATCAGACCAGAATGGTTATTGAAAATTTTTTCAGTGGTTAACTTTTGGGTTAATTTTTATCATTTCCCAAATAGCTGCTTAAACTGCCAAAATTGCTACTATCCACTACAGTATTATTTCCCACCAATAAATAAAAATTCTACAAGGACAGAACTACATTAATACCATGGTTAGGGTGAAACCTACTCTGAATTTTTTGGCTTACAGACAGGTAAGATACTATACTTTTCCTAGGAACTGAATTGTTAAAAGTTATTGTCCTTACAAACTTCTCTATCATCAGCTTAGATCACAAGAGAAGTGAAATATCCTAGAGATTTTTTCGTTTTGATTGTGGTCAGTTTGTGATATTTTGTAGCATTTAGCTTTTCCCTCCTTTTTCCAACCCCATAAATTGTCATTGACATTTCAGTCAAAAATTGAACTTCACGTACCTTTATGTTTATATTCAGATTTGCTGTATGTTCTGAATAGCCACTCATGGAAGGATTTTTCTTTATAATTATTCTGGCCCTAATAGAAACTGTTCACACAAATTAAATCTATAGCTCATGTTCTTATACAGGTAGAACTGAAACTTAGGAAATGGAAGAAAGACTATATAGCACACATGGGAATAGTGTTAGAGATGAGAATATGTGATGTAGTTAAACACTTCATTAATCAGGATAATAACCTCTCAAAGATGCAGTGAGGCATGATTCATTTTACAGGGCGCCTGCTCCAGTAAGAGCTCAATATAAAACAACCTGAGACACGGAGCCTCAGTCATGCAAGATGCTTATCTAACCTAGAGATGCCTGTGATCAAATGAATCCCCTGATTTGAAATCTACATAATTAGTGCCCATATATCACATGGGATCAGGTTGACAATGTATTTAAAGCCTAGAATAAAAGTTTTGATATTTGCAACAGTCTGGAGATTTTGGAGCACCTACTAGCTTGGAGCCGTTTTTGGAAAACAACATGTTTAGAAATGCCTCTTTCCTCCCTCTGGATTTACACAGACCTATTGACCTCGGAAAAGTATGCAAAAACCTCCCTAAATAAGACTCCAGGAGTAAAAAAAAAATACATTATTGCGGCTTCCATAAGCTCAGCATCCTGGCACTATGGCTATTTCTTACTGCTTTGATGAGAACAATATAACTGGAAAAAACTCACATGCTAACTGGCTATCGATAAAGCCATCAAAAGCCAAGCAACAAGCAACAACATATTTGAAGAGTGACATCTTCTTCACTTGTCAACGAGCGTAAATGTAGGAGTTGGCAGATTATTCTATTTACAAAGAAACAGAGCATCGGTGGAAGATTAATTCTTGAGGTCATCACCCTTTAATCTAGAGTAGAAGCTGAAGGATATTGTAATTTTTAAAGTCAGATGTAACTAGGGATTACTGGATTTTGCCAGGGAGAGCATAACGTAAGAAGAAAGTATGCTGAATTCTTACGTCCTATAATTTGTTCTAAGGTATTTAGGAACCCAGTCCATTGTGGAAGCCCTCTGAAATAGGCAGTCTGCCCAGGGCGACTTTGGGATTTTTACAGGTAGGACAGAGAAGATGAGCAGAAATCGTTCTGAAGAAAGGGCCTTATTTCTATCTGATCTCTTGTGCACTGCACAGATTTTTTTCCCTGCAGGTTATCCCTTTCTAGACTTCCTCAGTGTTCTCATCTGGACTCTCCTTAATTGCCACAGGTTTCTTGAAGTGCAACACCTTAAACTGGGCAAAATATTCCAGCTAAACTCTGGTCACCCTAAGCATACAAAAAGGATTTATTTTTTATGTCTTTTGCAGATAAAGTTCCCGTTTCTCCATCTGAACGGGATTGGTTTATTTTCTTCAACAACAGAGCATAGTTGATCCTTTCAGTTTAGGAACTACCAAAACTTCCAGCTCTTTCCTGAAGAGCGGCTGCTGAATCCAGCATTTCTCAAGTATGTGCTTCAGGTACTTACAGGATATTCAGGGCAACCAGGGGAACATCAGATGTGCTTTAGACATCTTTAGACTGAGGAGCTGCCAAAGACAGCTCTTTAATTACAGATACATTTTACATAAATCATGTCCTCAGTTGACAAATCCTGTACCAGAAAAGCAAAGGACACAGTTAAGGTCTTGTAGAGAAGCGACTCTGCTATTATGCACTATCATTCCCTTGGTTAGACAGTAGTTTTACAAAATCAGCTTTCAAAGTCAGATTCGGCTTTCATTTTTCAAAAAGTAGTAGAGCACCACAAGCACTTCAGCGTGTGAGATAAGTGGTGTTGCACAGTCCCTTAGCTTTTGCAATGCTTAGGGTCTTCCATTTGCAAGGCTCTGGCCTGCCTTTACCTGGCAGCTTTGTAACTTCTCACTTAAGCTCTGTGGCAATGTCTTTTGAAAGCCTTTGGGGCACCGTTTTTCTCTTGTTCTCATGCAGTTGTTTTTGCGCCGTTTCCTCTTGTCCTATCAGCTGTTACATGGGAGAAGAGACTGACACCCCCCTTGATCCTCCTTTCAGGCAGTTTTAGAGAATGGTAAGACCCCCTCTGATCCTCCTTTTCTCCAGACTAAACAACCCCAGTTCCCTCAGCCACTCCTCGTAAGACTTGCTCTCTAGATCCTTCACCAGCTTTGTTGCTCTTGTTTAGACACCCTTCAGCACCTCAGTGTCTTTCTGATCAGTAGGTCAGGGAGACTTTCCCAAGATTAAATCTCACAAAGATGAAAAATGAGTTTCTCTGCAAATGGTTAATAGCCCCTGAGACAGTGAAGATAAATGAGGCTATTACAGTCTAAATTGGAGTCTACTTAAGTTTGACACATTAGTTACACAGTTTGCAATAGCAGGAATGATCATCACTCCAGGGGACTAAAGGATTCAGAATAGACTGTATAATCAGTCAAGTCTGGATACACTCTGCTCCAGTGCAGCTTTCAGAGTGAACTACAGAACAGCTCTTGAACCTGTCAGTGCATAGTGCCATGGCTCAGACAGCTCCCATTCACAGAGCCAAGACACAGAAAGAGGAGGATTGTTTTTAAGAAAGACGTACCAGGGACATTAGAGGTTGACTTGATTGTATGTAACCTGCCAGACAACTCTTTGAAACTGTTAGGAGCAAATAGGCAGCAAAAGAGCACCAGTATGGGTGAAGGCACAGGCTTTCAGTTCAGCTATAAGACTCATGTGCTACACTGCTCTTGTTGAGCAACTGCTAGTATTATTTACGCTGTTTTGTCCTGTTCATTCTCAGCTGTGAGCGGCTTATGACTAAGCAAGTAATAATGTCACATGTCTACATGATGCTTACAGGGAATTTAAACTATTTTCCCATAATCAGAGTTGATCATAGGGAACAATTTGCAGAAGTGAAGAGCCTAGCACAGCAGCGGGAAGTGAAACACTGTTCTTTGCACAAGAAATACAGGACATGGGTCCTCAAATCAGATCAGGAGAAGGTTTATGTCTGTGTCAAAGAAGAAAATAATCAGACCGGAAGAACAGCATGATGCAAAAAGCAGAAAGGCAGACTCTCCAGGGAAGAGAGAGAAAGAGTATGTGAAACTGTCACTCGCTAACCCCTTCATTAATGATTATGACTAATTATGGCAACAAGTAATAAATACACAGTGCCATACCTAATGAGGAGTTATTTCACTGCAAAGCGCAAGTGCTCTTGTACGGAGGAACTCTCTGTGATAGCCTTGCAGTAATGACATAACTTACTTGTGTTACTAAATTATTACTTCATTTTAATTTACTACTGGGTCACTTTTAGGAGGAATGGGGAAGGCTGAGGCTAGAGAGGTATTAAATTGATGAATGAGTAATCTGAATAATCACAAATGAGGACATAAGTTCATTAATCCAACTGTGAAAGGATTCTTGCTCCTTTTTGGGGGGGAATGAATCTGTAGTCCCTAGTAGAAAAGTAGAAGAAAGCTTACTAGCTTTTACTTTAGCCTCCTTTGATCTGTTGGTGCTTCTACTGGAAAACCTTTTTCCTTTTTAAAGATTTTGGAGAAATTCTGTGTGACTATGAAGATGGTGAATTTTTGGTAATGAGGCACCTCAGAGAAGCTGGGCTACATATGTCAGCCTTGCGTGGAAGCTAGAGTGATGCAAAGAACATTGGGCAACATAAGGCTGACAAATATGCTAGGTAAGGCATTCTTTGGATGTGGCAGCCAGAGGCCAGGCAATGCCAGAGTCAGCTGTGGGCACTAAAACTTTTAATTTTAAACATGTAACAAAAAAGCAGAAATGCAATACAGAATCTTAACGCTATGAAATGTTATTAAAATTATGGAACAAATAAAAATTAATTAGTTTGATTGGAATTATTTTGAGCCTGGTGGGCCCAGTGGACTAGATACTTGCCCATACTGTCCCCCACACCCTGCCACTCATGACTGTCCAGCCTTGGGGAAAATCTCTTGGTCCTCCTATATCGACATCTGACCCAAACATGACTCTGCTTAACTCTCGAGACCAGACGAAATGGTCGTGGGTAAAACACACTCTGTATGTGTGCCAACATGCTGATCCCCATCACAATCAGCAGGC